>WBNM01046207.1:0-143806 GCA_013399055.1 Ramphastos sulfuratus | reverse complement strand
GAAGGAAGGAAGGTAGGAAAGAAAATATTGTACTGAATAATGAGACTGGGTGATGATTGTATTCCTAGCCTGCAACAAACAAATGAGTGATTTGTAAGAGCAAGGGAGAAAAGCTGTCACGGTGTCTCTTGGAATGGCTGCAAGGTTACAGAACCGATTCATGGAAATACCCACAGCTCACCAAGAAATATTGCCACTGTCTCACCCCAGCTGTAGCAGAAGGAAGCTGGCATGTGCAGACCTGCTTGTGGAAAGCACTGAGCAATCCTTGCTGCAGAAGTCCAGCACCTCTTCCCCAAAGAAAGTGCACAACACAACCTTCAATCATCACTTGCACAAGCACAAAAATAGCGTAGGGTGCCTACAAGTTCAAAGGGGTCGGTATCAAGAGCTGTCAAAAGCTATGGTTGCCACAGGGATAATTGGTTTGTGCCAGCTGTAGTTGATGGATACCTAGTTGATGAAAAGAGGCAGAATAATATGCCTTCTGTTGTTTAATTAAGGATTTTCTGAATCTGCATACACTGAAAGCTCTGGGTGTTGAAAACCAGATATCCATGCTAGGGAAGTGGGTTCCTTTCCAAATGTCTGTGTGCCTGTGTAAAGCTCCCCCTGAATATGAAAAGGCTGCTTGGTGACACTCTTGCCCTTTATTTCCTCATGAACTGCTCCCTGCAGATTCATGCTTGTCAGAATCTTCCCTTATCACAGGGGCTGCAATCTTTAGTTAATAACTTTAGGGAGGGACATCTTGGGTTATTTTGCACAGTACAAATAATTGAAATATGACAGTAAACTGTTAACATGATCCCAGAAGTACTGGCTCACAGCCCAATGTCTTTCCCACACTTGTTTCAAAGAAGGTGATTAATAGCATGTCACAGAGCTGCTCTGTATACCAAACACTGCACAAAGGACTGTAAATAGATACAACCAAATGACTCACAACCATATACCAAAATGAGGACAGGTACCCAAAGGGTGCTTGGAAACTCAGTTGTCAAATTCTACAATAGCATTGTAGTTCCATTTACAAGGATGTCACTTCAAGACTGTGACTGCCTGCTTTGCAAAGGAATGGGGCTCCCCTTGACCATTTTGTCCAAAATGGGTATGTGCACATAAGCAGGTAAGATTTCTGCATTACTTCTCAGCTAAACGCCAACGGTTATGTGAGTGGCTTACTGCAAAATGTTGTACAGAAAACAACAAAGTTGTATTTGTAAATGCAGGTACTCCATCCTACTGAGGTATTAGTCAACTGTGAGAGTACAGACAGGTATTTTTCACACCAGACACCTTCACATGATTGTTCAAAACAAACATCATGGAAACCAACCAAAACAAAAGGGGAGGAAAGAGAGGGTAAGAGCCTCTTACTGCACCTCACTCATCATGGTGAGTGAAGTCTCATGCTTAAGACTGAGATGAAAATAATTGTCACTTTTTGGCCTCCAGCAAAACAAGCCATATGTCTGCACTGCAGCCACTGCAGGTTGCATGAGCAAATCCCAGTTAGGCTTCAACTCACTGGCTGGATACCGCTCCCAGGTCTGCCTTGACATTACGGAGCTCAGTGCACATTTACCTCTCTGACCAGACAGAACCTTTGGCAGCATCACTGTAGTACCTGTGGTCTAAGCAGTGCCTGAGACCACTCATGGTTTTATCTCTATGATCCTCAGAAGGTAGTAAGACACACGGCAAACAGGAAAGGAAAAGGGAGGGGGAAAAAAAAAAAAAAAGGAGGAAAAGGAACAGCACAGTGAAAATAATAAAAGTTGGGAACAAGGGCAGTCATGGCAACTGCTCTAGATTAACTGATGAGCCACAGTTTAAGGCTCTCACTTCTTTTCCTACTCAGAGACATCATTCCATTGGTCCAATCAGGCTTCTCCCTGTTTCATTTCTCTTTTCTAGGCACAGCAGAGCTGACTGCCCTGCACACTTTCCTCCTGCTGTGGAAGCACAGGTCAAATGAAAGGAGAGGGTGGAAAGGTAGTGATAGTAGCAAGGACTCACGAGGAAGGAGAAAGCAGAGTAAGGTCTTCACTGACTCACATTGGGGTTTCAGCACTCACTACTAAGCGTGGCCACTGGTTACTACTCTTTCAGAGTCTGATGTGTAGGAGGCCATGCACCTCAAGATACATGAGTAAATGGCAGTGTCTGAATGCTGAACCATGCCAGCTTTAGCACAGCATTTATGTGTATTTCACTCCATGGGCAGGACACTTTCAGTAACACACAGCCCCTCCCAGAAGACACTAATGGCAGAATGTCTGTCCTCACTTTTGCCCTGCTGCCATACCTACATCAGTTATACCTAACTCTTCACAGTCCATCACTTATGGCAGAGCCCATGCCACATGTGTGTTGTTTACCGGGCAAAGGACAATATCAGTGGACTGAACAAGTAAATTTGTCTCACTCTGGCACTTCCCAAAACATCAGCATGTAAGCTCCCAGTGGCACTCCTTACCATCTGCCCACAGATGGCTGTGGTTGTAGCTTTAGTGCACACTCAGCAACCTGGGCCTGCAACCCAGCCACTGCCTCTTCCTGGCAAGTGGTACAATATCTCCTGCACAGAGAATATGCAAACACAGCAGAATTTTTCATGGCTATATGATATACAGTTACAGGCACAATTAGCAGTGTGCCCAGGTGGCCAAGAAGGTGAGCAGCATCCTGGCTCATATCAGAAGTAGTGTGGCCAGCAGGTGAAGGGGAGTGATTGTTGCCCTGTATTCAGCACTGGTGAGGCTGCACCTCAGATACCAGGTTCAGTTTTGGGTCCCTCACTAAAAGGTGTTGAGGTGCTGGAGTGGGTCCAGAGAAGGGCAACAAAGATGAGAGGTCTAGCTCACAAGTCTGCTGAGGAGTGGCTGAGGGGACTGAGGAGAAGTCAGAGAAAAGGAGGTTGAGGGGAGACCTTCTTGCTCTCTACAACTATCTGAAAGAAGGTTGAAGTGAGATTGGTTTTGGTCTCTTTTCCCAAACAAGAAGAAATAGCAGAAGAGAAAATGGCCTCAGTAGGAACAAACTATTCCCTGAAAGGGAGGTAAAGCTTTGGAACACACTACCTAGGGAAGTGGTAGAGTCACCATCCCTAGAGAGATTTAAAAGATGTATAGTTGTGATGCTGAGGGATGTGGTTTAGTGGTGACCTCGTAGTGCTGTCTTGGCAGTTGCACTTGATGATTTTAAAGGTTTCTTCCAACCAAAGTGATTCTGATTCTTTGTTAGAGTTACTCCAACACAAGACTATGGTGCAGTTTGTTAAAACAGTCAAGGCCAAACGAGACCAAAGTTTCTCCCTCATTCCCATGGAATATTGAGTTCCAGGCTTTTGTGTGTGTATAAATAGTAAGGGGTGATTTGGGGGAAGTTTAGCTCCTGAGCTGCACTCTTTCTTCTCCCTCCTCTTCCCCTCACACCTCCATACTAGGAAAGCAAACACAGAAAGAACTCAACAGAAATTCTTAGTGTTCTGTTTCTATACAAGAATCTTCAAAAAGTAAGAGGTGGCTAAGATTACTGGTACAACACAAATACAACAGGTGAATTTCAGCAGTAAATCACAATTGTGATACCTATGCCTTGGGGTATGCAGCTGTGTGCCACAGCTGTGTAGTGTCTCTAAAGGTGGGAGACTTGGCTTCGTGTCTCTGCTGCATGGCTCAGAGAAGTTTGCACCCTGCACCACTCCAGATGGGCTGCAAATGGCACTCTATGTGGATGAGTCTTTGAATCAGCTTACAGCCATCCTTGTCTGCAGTCACCATGATGGTTTTTCCTCAGCAAGGCTGCATGCCCTGGAAATTGTCCTGAGCCACTCTTGAATCCAGCAGTGGTCAAACGCAGTTATGGTTCCTGCCATGCCCAGCCTCAGAGGGTTTGTGTAACTTGTGTAACTGCTGTAACTTGTTTGTGGCCCTGTTTTGTTCACAGGGCAGCTCTCCAATATTTCACAGCAGCCCAAGCAAGGTCATGTTGCTGATTTCTTCCTTCTCCTTGGTACACACCTGGCATGGCCCAGTTCTAGAAGGTACACACAGATTAACAGGCGATGTCAGCACCCGTATCAGTCTCCTTTGCCACCTCAGAGCCAGCACACAGAGACAGCAAGGGAGCCCTAAGAGGGAAGCATTGTTTTCAGCATCTGAGAGCCAGTTCAGTGCTTTCAGAAGCTGGCTGTGCTGCACAGAGCCAGGAGGTCCCAATGGCTAATCCTGCCCCTAAACTATCTCCTCCTGTGGCCTCGAGCACAGCATTTCAAATCTTTGTTGCAATTTTTTCATCTGTAAAATTGGGATAATGATATTTACTAACCTGCAGGACTGCTGTGAACTTTAATTAAGGCAGCCTTTGTAAAATGCTTTAATGAGGGCAAGTACTAAGAATGAGTAGATTATTTGGTTAAGATGTGGTGCTGCCACACTTAGCAGAACAACTCAGGATCTGTACCTCTGCAATGTTATTCTGTGTGCCTTCAAAGACTGCTATTTTGTATGCCATTGCAGAGCCTGGGCCTTAGGCTGACAGGAATCTGTTTGAGAGTGCCTCTTCCTAAGCAGACTACCACACAGCACTTACATTCACTGCCCACCTTGTTCTCCTTTATTTTGTGAACACCAAACAACTTTGCTTTACCGAGAGCCACCTAAAAATGAGGTATAAAACCAGAAGGTGGGATAGTCTGTAACACCAAGGACTAAATGCAAAATGTCCTTTCTGGGCACAGGGAGAGCCACAGTAACATACAGATTATGAACAGAAAATGGAACTACTCCAGCACTGCAGTGGCAGGTGCTACAAGGTGACAGCATTGCATCCAAACGCTGGTGCCAGTAGGAGTAATGTGTTGGTGACAGACATGCTCTGTTTTGCTGTCACCCTGCAGCCACAAATCCTTCTCTGCCTTGAGCTGTAACTCATGCAATGTGGCTGAGGCAGAGCTTCTTGCAGGAAAGCAAATCAGATCTTCATATTGAGCTGCAGAGAGATGGAAGGGGTTGTCCTGCCTGCTTCTCCAACTCTTCAAGTGTGCTCAGACACTATTCTCCCTGTGCTGGGAAGCCAGCCAGCAAGGCTGCCAGCACTTGGCAGCAGTGAGCAGAATGGTAAAGCTGTCACATAAAGCTGTCCAAATACAGTGTGTAACAGGTATAAGTGCATCTGGACATTGCCTTTAATGCACCTTACAGCAGGTGGTAGGTGGTAACTGTTATCCTTGCACCTTTATTCCTGTTCCTCTTCTGCATTGTGGGTCAGGATAGGATTAACTTCGTGAGCTGCACTGAGCAACTGAGTAAGTGAATGGAGAAAGACACCTCCATGAGAGGTAGGTCTGGGATAGGCACAGTCAAAGGTAATACAGGTCCCTCAGACAACTGTGCCTTTGGTCCCTCAGACAGCTAGAGGCAGGTGGTCACAGGGCACTGCATAGACAATGTGCCTCTCTGTGAGGACATTTCGCTGTCCTTCATCTACATCTACAGAGGTGTAGGTGCCATGTCAGTCTTGCTCAGGGACAGTGGCCCTGCCCTGCTCCCTCCTGGCTTGCTCAGTGCCTGCTTGCAGCCCCCAGGAGTATGAGAAACAACCAATCTCTTCAGCTAATTCATCTGGAGCAGTGGTGAGGCCTGAGGCTCCAAAGAAACAGAGAAAAACAAAGGTGCCTGCGTATTGTCATGCCAAGCTCTCAAATGTTGCTGTCACTTTTCCCCCAACAGCCAACCCAGATAAAATTGCAGATTCTACCATCAGCACAGGCATCCAGTCCTTTCCTCTGCCATCAGCACACTCCCCGCTGTGCATTGACTTGTTTCCTTGTGACCTCCACCTAGCCTTCAAATTTGGCCAGACTACTCTTACAGGATCTGAGCCCAAACCGCTCTAAGAGTTTTGTTAGACAAACCAGCAAATCCCACAAATGGGCTGAGGGAAGGAGTGCACATGAACTCTTAATAGCTCCACCTAAATAAGGCAAACTTGAGTACACCAAACTGTAACTGCTTTGCACTTGACAAAAAAGCCCTGCAATTCACTCCACAACATGTTTTGCTGCATCTATTCTTGTGCTTGTGAGAGAGAAGAAGAACGATAACTCCTCTACAGCCACACATAGGGAACCTTTCCCTTCATACCAGGGAGAACAACCCACACAAACTCCTCTTCTTCTTAAGCAGAGCTGGAGGGACACACAGAACTAATTTTCCCAAGCAGAGAGGACTGCTGAGCTGACACATAATGGTGTGTGGCTTTCAGCTTTAAGACAGCAAAGCACCAAGATCTGAGGGCCACAAAGATGATTGGAGGGCTGCAGCAGCTCTGCCTATAAGGACAGGCTATGAGATCTGGGGCTTTTCAGCCTGGAGAAGAGAAGGCTTCCAGGAGACCTCATAGTAGCCTTCCAGTATCTGAAGGGGGCTACAGGAAGGCTGGGGAGGGACTACTGACAAGGTCTTGCAATGACAGGACAAGGGGCAATGGGTTTCAACTGGAAGAGGGGGGATTTAAACTGGGTGTTAGGAAGAAGTTCTTTGCAGTGATGGTGGTGAGACACTGGCACAGGTTGCCCAGGGAGGTTGTGGCTGCTCCCTCCCTGGAGGTGTTCAAGGCCAGGTTGGACGAGGCCTTGAGTGACCTGTACTAGTGGGAGGTGTCCCTGCCTATGGCAGGGGGTTGGAACTAGATGATCCTTGAGGTCTCCTTCCAACCTTACCATTCTGAGTGCAACATTTCCTTGCAGGATGAACAAAAGATGCTGCTTCTGAACCAACTCAAAGTGACTGGCCTGAAGGCAAGCCGTATGACCATAGCTCCTTCCTCTCCATTTGTAGATGAAATATCAGACTTTGCCCATCTCTGGATGGATGGAAGCAATAGCAATACAGCTCTCTACAGGCAAAGGGATAGGACATTTTGCCTCACGTTTCCATGCACCTGCAACATCAGGTAGACATGAGGGAGAACAAAAAAGCAGTCCTGCCTTTCTTTAATTTTATCATTTGAGTCTTTGCTCTTTTATTTGCAATGTTCACATTCCAGGTCAATTAATTTATTTTTTGATATTTAAAATATTACTTCATTATTTTATTTATTTTGAATTTCTTTCATTTTGAATGATCTCACACCTCCAAATGTCTCCTTCAAATCTCTGTTTTGGGAAGACTGTAATGGACCCTTTTCCTCCTGCAGTGTGGTATGTTAAACAGTCCTGCTGCTCAAGGGGTGCAGACCCATGTTTCATGCTGGCAATGAGGTTCTCATCAACTACTGATTGGGATTTGCAAAATGATACTTTAGCTGATATCTGAGATATATAATTGCAATATTAACTATGCCTGCAGGAGAAGGCAGTAGGAAGACTGAAGCCAGAAAGCCAAATACAGGCCTTTGATCTTGTTTGTATGACCATTAGCTCTTTCCTGCATCAGCATTTGGGATGCACTTTGCCCGGGACTGGATTTCAAGGCCACTCACAGACATCAGCAGTCTGGCTACCTGTCTGTCATGATGCACTCCTGTGGAAAACTCACTGTCAGGGTCTCACAGGTTGTAATATCCACACAATTACTTAATATTAAGGTTCTTTATGGTCTGGACTATGGCCGCCTCCTTGCTCACCCTTTCCCCCTGAAAGCTGCAGAAGCAGTTCCCTGGGCAGAAGTTCAGTTTGTGATTACTGCCAGGTTCATCTTATCTATGGAGGTTTGGTCCTCAAGCATGAGTAGAAATGTTTGGTTTGCTTTTTTACCAGAAGAGGCAGTATCAATCTGGGTTCCCATTCTTGTTTTCTCTGTAAATAGCTCAGTAGTCTGTATAGATGTGCCTCCAGGCATGTAGAGGTGCACTTCAGGAACTGAATAAACACCTTAGCTACGCACTTGGTTTTGGCAAGTAGGTAGAGAAGAGGCAGTTTTCCAGAGCTACATCTCAATTCTAGCTTACGTCTGGCAGTGTTCCTATCTGAGTTATATGAAGGCTCTGAAGTAAGATTTTTATGTTCAACGTGCTTGAAACTTTCAGAGCTTTCATCTTCATGAAAAACTCAAATTTTCAAAATTGAGACAGAGAAAATATTTAGTTCCAGCATTCAAGGGAGTGCTTATGTGCAAGAGGCTACAGCACAATATTCAGACAGAGCAATGCGACAGAGTGATCTGGGCACTAGGTAGGACTATCCACAGCTCCATTTCTTCTGTTGCCCTTGGAAATAAAATAAGATCACCTTTTCTCCCCATGTCTAAGTGGGTGTTTCACAGACACTGTCTGATTGACCAAGGCAGCCAGGCACATTCATTCAAAACACGATTTTCCAAGAAGCTGGTCTATCAGATAACTTGTGTATCAATAAATAAACACCTCGCTCCTATTTAATATTTTAACCTGAGAGGTAAGCCTTCCTCCCACTGTGAAGGAATCGTTGGTGAACACAAGCTCAAGAGCCTGCTGCTCCTAATACCAGCTTGCACCATTATGCAGATTCAGCTCCAGTGTTCCCACAGCCTGGAGACAGACTCAATCTCAGCTTCACGCTCTGTCAAACAGCTGCCTACAGCCCATGCACTACCACCACTGAAGAGTGGATCACTGATCAGTATTTATCTCTACTTCATTTCTGCCCTGGGTTTTGCTAGCTTCTGTCACTGGATGTGCTTGTCACAGCTCTGAGTTTGAGTGCCTCTGATGTAGTTTTCAAATGTAACAAAAGATTCATTACTGAGAATGGACAACATTGGGTGCTAACATTTAAGAGAGATGGTGAAAGCAAGATTTTAATCATAATGCCTTATCTCAGTGTCTACATGTAATTCAATAACTTTCTGTTTACCTTTTCTGGATAACTACAAAAACCTACTTAGCAGTTTCAAAAGACATTGAAAAAACACAAAACCTTGGGGTTTTTTTCAGTTTTTAGTTTAATCTCCCAGCAAAGTCTGAGAAGACATTAGAGTTCTTGACAAAAAGTAAGCAGTCCATTTCTCCATATTCAAGAGACATACCAGTAGCATCCACTCAGGTCACATAAAATGTATTGGTTCTATTAAATAGGATTTCAGGTTGATAGCCTCTGAAGTGTGGCTTGCTGGTCTTGGAATAAGTGCCCCAGTCGAGGTGGTAACATGATGCTATATCCCTGAGGAGCACATCTAGCAGAACTGAGATCTCCACCTCTCTGAAAGGCCCTCTCACCTTCCCACAGCACAAGAGGGGAGCAGCTAGGGACCCTCACTGCCCACCCACAAGTCCTGTTTCAGCAAAGCAGCTAGAAATCTTTCTCTCTTATCATTGATGCAGTCTCATGCAGGACATGTTTACAACTCAGTCTATTTTGCCATTTCATTTTGCTCATGTCTGATAGTGAAAATACTTAAATATCCAAACAAATAATGTTTATGAGTGCCTGCCTGTTAGCACAAATTTTTAACTCCTGTCTCCAAAACTGTAAACGTGGGACTCAAATATCTGTTGTGCTCTCAGTGGGAGAAGGGACTTACTGTGAGGCACAGCTATTAACATGTTCTTTACTTTTGGCTTGGATTACTTTTTTGCTGTTGTTTTGTTTTGGGGGTGTTTTTGTTTTGTTTGTTTTGCTCGCTTGTTTTAATTGCTAAGAGCTATAATGCAGTGGTCTACCTACAATATAACAGAACACATATTTTAATAGGCTTACAATTATTTTCAATATATATTAATAAATTGGCTGACACATGCCTTACTATTTCAGGAGCTGGCAGGGTTAAAAAAATCCAGTCTAGCCCAGCCAACTTCTCTCTGCATGGCTTCACACCAGTGAACAAGAAAGGAATGCTCCCTGATCTCCAAGCATCTCCTAAAGCCACCCAGTGACTCTGCCATGTCTCCAAGTGGTTCCTGTCCACCAGAGTTTAAGGGTTTTTTTCTGCACTGCAGCTCTTAGAAGAGTTCATGTTCAAACTTGCAAAGGAGTCAGGCCACTGTGTTTGAAATAGATCTGTACCCAGTCAACTGAGTTCAGGTGTGGCTGAAAGCATGCCAAGTATTTCAGAGAAAATACCTGTGGGGATTATTTTTTCTTATAAAAAATGGAAGTGTGTAAATGGATTTGTACATTTCAGACAGAATTCTCTTAAACAGTCATGTCTGATTTTCAAGTGACTTAATTTTTACACAAATTTCTTGGACTACACTTAAGGAAAATTTAGCTAAACAAGTAATTGTTTCTGTCTTCTCAGCAGTGTGCTGTAGTATTGCCAAAGCTATCAAGCTTTCTTAAAAATATATGATTTTAAAAAATCTCTTTATTAGTATACATATCACAATCATCCTTTTTTTTTCAACTTGCCCTGATCAAGATGAAGCATCTGAGGGAGCTGGGATTGTTTAGCCTGGTGAAGAGGAGGCTCAGGGGAGACCTTATTGCTGTCTACAACTACCTGAAGGGTGGTTGTGGCCAGCAGGAGGTTGCTTTCTTCTCTCAGGCAACCAGCACCAGAACAAGAGGACACAGTCTCAAGCTGTGCCAGGGAAAGTTTAGGCTTGAGGTGAGGAGAAAGTTCTTCACTGAGTCATTCCTCACTGGAATGAGCTGCCCAGGGAGGTGCTGGAGTCACTGTCCCTGGAGGTGTTCAAGGAGGGTTTGGATGTGGCACTTGGTGCCATGGTCTAGTCTCGAGGTCTGTGGTAATGGGTTGGACTTGATGATCTTTGAGGTCTCTTCCAACCTTGCTGATACTGTGATACTGTGATCTACAACTTTGCTGTGTGTAACTAGGCAGCCATGTCTTCTGAGCAGAAGCAGTCCTCACCAAATGCCTTTTGAGATACTTGTTTTTCTAGAGAAACCCTATTTTTCTCTGTCACTGTCTGACTACTCAAAGATGAGAAAAACTAATTAATTTCTACATGTGCCTGGGACTTGCTGCCTTTTCTCCTGACAAAATTCACAGGAAACAAATCTCCTTCCAGTGATGCAGAGGATCTTTCTGCATGCTCCAGTCTACATTAATTTACTTTTGGTTTTGAGAAAGAGCTTCTGCAAACCTACCAGAAATTCTGCCCAGTGACTCAAACTGGTATTGTCATAAGCATGACAAAATCTCAAGAGAAAGATGAACCTTTTTTTACCCTCAGCATTATGGCTCTTTCTGTGCTCCAAGTACCTCTCCACCTTACACTGCTGTCATCTGAAGGCAGATCTAGAGAGAACAAAAATATTGTGAAACAAAAATGCATTTACATGACAAGAGAAAGAAAACAGCCTCAGAAGATCATTACAGTGTTCTGATGTTATCACTGCAAGACAGCACAGGACAGTGCAGGGCCAAAAAAGAGAGGAAAATGTTGGGCAAGGAGGAACATCTTTGGACAGTCTACGTACGCGTTAACATTTGATAGTGGAGGGGAAGATGACAGAAAGGATCCAGAGACAATTTCCTTCAGCTGGTTGAGCTTCTCAGGAAACAAACACCCCCAAAACTCCATAGAAAAGCAGCATGTCAGAGAGTGATCAAGTAGCTGTTAAGTCATTTAACATCTTTAAAATATTTTTCTCCTCCAGGCCTGTGCTCCAATCCTACCAGGGATATTTTTTTTATTAATAAACTTGGATTTGTGTCTGACAATCGATCTGAAAAGCTAAGGCCCATATACAAACAAGAGAGTACTGTACACTTCCACAGTGATATATGCCATAAAACAGAAATGAAAAGCCATGCTGTGGGATGAGTAAGTGATGCTCCTTTGTCTTTTCCCTTTGGACATCACTGCAGGTTCCACTTGCATAGGGGGATTCTTGTTCAATGGGAAGAAGATTGTGCTGGTTTGAAGCTAATTGGAATATTTTAATGGAGAAAATTATACTATAGGTTGTGAAAAGGGAACAATGGTGATGTCTACTTCACTCACAGGCTTACTGAGATGTTAAGTACTCACAATATAGGTAAGTCAGTCTCTGGGGCACAGTGTCTTGGTCTAGCAGCTTCTGGCTTTTTCTCCTCTCTGCCGAGTAACCTCACTAACTACTTTCCTTCTAACTCCCCTGGCCCATCCTCCAAACTCACCTTGCATGTAAGGCAAACCTTGGGGTAAGGTATAGGGGTGGGGAGAAGGTGGAAGGGTGGTTGGGAGCCCTTCCTGGGGTCTCTGATTTCTGGGAGGGGGGTTGTGTTTCTGTATTACCTTTATCTTGTATATTTCTGTAAATATTCCTGTCTATTGTGTATATCTCTGCTTGTATATTGTGCTGAGCTGTAAATAGAGCTTCATCTCTTAACTTCCAGCTGGCTGAGTTCTAGTCTGGGTCATTTTACAAAGTGTGGGGGGCGGGTAACTCCCAAACCATCACAAAGGTGATGGTATTTAATGTGATACTCAGGTTATCATTCAGATAGAGACTACTTTTTAACTAACATGTATTTTATATTCTAAACTGAGCTGTTTGCTGCCTAGGGAAATGCCATTTTCTAAAAAGCAACAGCAACAGAACATTTCTACTTTATGCAGTAACTTCATAATAATTCAACAGTTTGGTTCCATATATCTGAGGCTTCAGAAAAATTTCTGCTAGATAATGAAATTTTACAAATTGGGAAGAAAGTTTGTATTACTAAAAAAAAAAAGTTAACTGTTGGCACTGATGATTCAGGTTTTCAGGCTTGATTTTTCCTCCCTGTTTTCTGGTTAGTAGTAGACACAGGATAAATAAACTGACTCAGCAGTCAGCTGAACTTTTTTGTTGTTGTTGTTGTTTTCCTTTTTTGTCGCTTTAGAAATACTTTTCTTGAATCAACTCTTCATTTGTGGACTAGTTTGCCTCCAGCAGGTTCTTCCTCTTGTAAGTGTCCTGTTCTTTGTCCCTTGTTCTAACTCTGAAACACTCCAAGAGATGAAGAGCCAAATGTTCACATGAGGAGATCTCCTTTCTGCTGCTGGCTTATCATCTTAACGACAGAATAAAAACTCTCAAGTATATGACTAAGCCTTCTTTTAAATTTTCAAATCTAATGTTTATTTGTTATAGCTTTTTGTTTTATTACTAAGATGACTTTCAATACATGTTGGAGGTTTCCAGCAGTTTTCACAAATGTTTTGCTGCCCCATCACACCCATAGGAGTCACCATTCAGCATTGCTGTGTCAGTCAAAGGGATCTTTGTTGCAAAATTCCTGCACAGTCCAAGAAGCTATGGATGCCTCTTTTCAGAAGAAAAGACACATTACTGTGAGAAGGCATTTCAAAGAAACGTTATTGTTTCAGCATGTGCTATGTGTGGATTATTCTGAGCAGTCTTCTAGGCTCTCCTAAGATTACAATCAAAAGTTCCTCGTTGGAAAGATGCCTTGATTTTTACAGAACATCTGCTATCATCACAATTCAACATAGTATTGATTTTGTTGTTGTTGTTGTTAATGCTACAAGCCTAATCATAGGCTTGAAAACAAGTAAATTCTATGCACTGAGGTCAGTATACACCTGGTAAAACCCTCACTGAAAGAAAGAACATCTGACTAAGTCATATTGAACCTGCTATCAAATGGACAGAAGGCATTGCAAGGTGTTTACTCAGCAAGAAACATTTTATGTAGATTTTCTTCTGCAAAGGGTTTTCCGCGTACATCTTTATAAACTAGCCCCTGGGGATACAGCAGAACACCTCTGTGAGCGGGCCCACTTATTCTGGAATGAGTTACCTTTGTGCTTTTTCTGTCAGAAAAAAAAAATCCACAATATAAGCAGTAACATGAACAGCAACAGCTGCCAAAATTCATGTCTAACCTGACAGTGGTATTATTTCTCATGCAGAAGCAATGCATCTCTTTCTTAATGCAGTTCTCTTGTAACACCTGGAAGAGACAGTTGATGTATTACAAAAGCAAGACAGGACTACCTACAGTCATGTGCTATCTTTTGCAGGCGTATATCCAGCAGCCTCAGCATCATGGCCATACAATTTACATACTTTCTGCCCATCTGAATTCATATTTCCATTACAATTCTATAAAAGAGATTGTCTTTTTCTCTGCTGCAGCATTTCAGTGCTGGTGAAATAGTTTTGCATAATTTTTCCTTTAAAAAAAAGTGCTTTGGGATCTCTCTAGCTGAAAGACTGCATAGAAATGCAAATTATCCTTGGCTGCATAATTGAGAAACACCTTTGCATTTTATTCTTGACCCTATCTATATACAAAGTTTGAATAACAGTGACATTAGGGACTGCTCATGTAACTGACATGCTTTTGGGAAAACACACAGAGCTGCTGCCTGCTGCATGGATGTTGCAACCCAATGGATGTTCATGATGAAAAATATCTCCTTTAGTGGTTTGTTGTTGGGTTTTTTTTGTTTTTTTGAGAAAACAGCTTAAAGCTTAGAAAATGAAACTGAACAAATTCATATCTGAAACCTTGAGTGAACGTATATCAGAACTTGTCAAGTTCTTTTTTTCTCCTAGTTAACACAGATATTTGGTTTCATGTTATTACTTGTTCTTTGAATTCTTTTATATTGGTTTCCTTTAGTAATGACTGTAAAAAAACATACGTTAGCAGAAGCTTGCAAAATACAAGCCTCTTTACGTTCCTCAGTAAAGATAACATTTCTTCAAAAATGCAGAAAAAGAACTCCAGCTGCAGGCAAATTAAATTTAGATGACTCCTTTGCAGATAGTGAACACCTGGCAGGACAAGAAAACAACTCCATAAATGTAACTGAAGTGACAGAAGTGTCTGGGAAAGTGTGTGCATGCCCAGTGCACAAGTTTCTTTGCAGCATTGGCAGCGTTTTGCTCCCCATCCCCATTAGATGGCTGCTTTTATTTAAGCTTTCAAAAAGCAATCAGACAAGATTTGAACAAAACCAAAACTCTGATTGAAAGAGCAAGAATAAAGTGCTTACCACACTTTCACTTAGCTACTTATCCATGACCAGCATTAGTGCCTCCAACAATTTCAGATCTCCCCCTTTAAGTACTTTGATAAATAACTCTCTCATTAACACAGAGCTTAGCATAATGGAAAACCATTGGTAAGGGTGTCTGCTTGGAGGGATTGCAACTGTGATATGGGTTAGTACAAACAATTCACCTAGGTCACCACCTCTCCCGTAGCAGTGATCAAATTCAATTTCCCAAGGGAGACTGGAGTACTCCATTAGAAGTAGATGTTGCAGTGAAGGGCTATTTTGATAAAGATTTAATAGTAATGCACTTAACTACAGCACAGATGAGGACCGCAGCAGTTTGTGTGTGTGCCTCTCACTGGAAAGAAAGCAAGCAGCAGCTTGAGGAAGGACTGTAGCAAAGAGGCAGCAGCAAACAGAATCACTCCGGGGCTTGCCCATCTCAAAATGAAGACAGGATATAGAGTGGAATGTGATACTACAAATCCAAACGTAAAATGTAGTGCAATACCCTTCAGTCTTGCAATAAAGGTGTCATGGCACCCTCAGTACCCACAGTTGCTCAGGGCTCTTGTTCCATGCTAAATGGAACAGCTCTGCTGGTAACATGAGGCAAAAGAAGTTTTACTTCAGGAGATGCTGGGTACTGAAGAACCAGCTTTGTTTCCCTTCGCTACCAACTCCTTCCAGAAGATACTTTACCACAAGCATTATCTCATATTGCTTAACGAGATTTATTGGGACCTCGGTATCTTAATGGAGGTTCTGCAAACAGCACTGTGTTGTATGGCCACTGGTCTCTATTCATGTGTACCAAGCAAGCCTAGGTTTGCTTATTTTAAAATATCAAGACTTCTGCTTGCATGACAAAAGTTGACAAAGGTTTGAAGTTTCACAGCTGAGTAAAGAAGTCTTTAACACTGTGAAAGACAGTTTTCTGCCAGGCTGGTCCCGAGTGATGCCAGATGTCCTTTTCACCCCACACACCCTGGCACCAGAATTGCTGCAGCTCCCTCAAGAGACAACAGTATCTCTGCTGAATTTCCAACTCTTAGTATCATTTGTGTTGCCCATGTTATGCAAAGGAGCTTTATAGGACTATAAAAACTTCGCAGTCCTCAAAGCAGTAAAATAACCCCAAGAAATGCCACGCTATCCAGGATCTGAAAAAGAAAAAAAAAAAATTCTGCTCCCTATGCAAAACCTAAAAAACCCTCTCCCCATAATCTACAGTAAGGGTCTACTTTTGATTGCAAACATTAGCAGGCAAAGATGCTATAGCACCGTTCCACTGTTTCTACAAAATCTGATACACATCTACACAGTACAGAAGGACTGCAGCTGCATCCCTGCTAAAAGATCATATGGTTTACTGACAGTCTTGGCTGACGAGGCACTTCAAGACCTGATCTAGTGCACTGCAAAGGATGCAGGTGATTACCTAATACTATCAAGTGTCAATAAAAAATGACAAGCCGAGGCACTTGGGAGATCTTTTTGAATACTTATTAGGATACTTAATAGAATACCGGGCTCGTGTAAACCAGCCCGGCAGCAAGGTTAAGGGAAATAAATCTACAACAGAAAAAAAACTTCGGCAGTAGCAAAATATTTAACTTTCAAAAATCCTTTAGACCATGTCTGACCACAGAGGGACAGCGTTAGTCCCACTGATGGTTTCTGCAAGGCATGATTCCTGTCCAGTATTTTATACATGGCAGCTCAGCCAAAACGGTCCCGCTCCAGCCGGAATACAAGAATGTCTTGGCAGTGCGGCGGTGTGAAAGAGCGCTCGTACCTATGGATGCGCTGTGGCACCGAAGTAAAAGCACACTCCTTCCTTCCTCACGGCTGCAGAAGGGGCATGAGAGGTCTGGCGGCTCTGCTTTCACCACGACACCGTGCTCTCCAATCTCTTTTCTTAACCCCCCAGACCACAGTGATCGCAAAGGCAGACGCGGGAGCATTTTCGCACGCCGGACAGACGTCTCTGTGCATGTAAGCAGCAGCACCGGCGGCGGGCGAGGCGGTGCGGTGCGGTGCTCTCCTCCTTTCCGCGGAACCCGCCGCGTCGGCTTTCCCCAGCGAAGGCGAGAGGCGTCCTCCGGCGTGTCGCCGGGATAGTTAGTTCTGCACCTCGTCGTTTCTTATTTCGCAATTCTCTTCCCCCATCCCCTCCCCACCCATCCGAAGCGGCGGAAGCGACAGACCAGCAGCGACAGCGGCAGACAAGGCAGGCCCGCCTGTGGCCCCCGTGTGCGCGACCGGACAGCGGGATCCCGGCGTGCCGCCCCCGAATCGGAACGAGGCGCCCGCACACGGCGGGCCCGGCGACAGGAGCGGCCGGGGTACGCCCTGCTTCCCCCGCCTCGCCGCTGCGCCTTTTCTCCTGACGGCCCGAATGCGGTGGCGAGGGGCAGCCACCGCGCAGACGCCGCCCCAGCGGCCGGCACGGCCGTCCGAACGGCCGCGGAGCAGCGACGTCGCTGGAGGAGCGGAGCGGCGCTTTCCTCCGCTGCACTGAGAGGTCGCGAGTGGCCGCCGGGTCTGAGCGGCAGGAGCCGGCAGGCCAAAACCACCACTTCAAAGCCAACCCTGCCACCGCCGCCACGGTGGGCGCCACCTGCCGCCCGCCTCAGTAGCTCCCCCTGCCCGCTGCTCGGGTTTCCCCACCTCGGCGGCGACAGGAAGAACGGCAGTGCGGCCCGCCCCGCCGTGCCGTGCCGTGCCGGGCGGCGCTGCAGAGGGCGGAGCGGGCGACAGGGGCGGGCCGGCAGTCGCCCGGCGCGGGCTGACTCCCGGCGGGCGGCGCTGCTGCAGCGTTGCTCGGGAGGCGACGTGGGGCTGGGCGCGGAGCTGCTGGCTCGGGGTGTGAGCGGCCGGGCAGAGCGCCCCCAGGATGCTGCGGTTCCTGCGCAGGACCTTTGGCCGGCGGTCGATGCAGCGCTACGGGCGAGGAGCCGGGCGGGGAGGGCTTGGTGGCGAGGGGGACGAGCGGGACGGGGGGCTGCGAGGAAGCGCCCCCCCCGCCGCCGTCAGCTCGGGAGGCTTCCCTTCCTCGCCGCATCCCGGAGGCGTCGTGCACAGTGCCGGAGCCCCCGTCCACATCCCGGCGGCCGGCGGCAGTAAACCGGTGCTGCAGTGCCGCGTCCTCCTGCTGGACGGGACCGAAGTCAACGTGGAGCTACCGGTGAGTAACGTGTGCTTGCCTCCCCTGCTTGCGCTTGCATCTGCCCTCTCCCCTCCTCCGCATAGTCTCCCCCTTCTTGGTGACAGGCACTAATGAGTGTGTGTCGTCCCCCCGCGGCTGCACAGTATGCGCCGTTCTCCGGTCAGGCTTCTCTAGTTTCTTCCTTTCCTCCGCGGGCGTCTTTGTTGCCGTGCCTGCCCACATGCACCTGCTGCCAGGTGCGTGTCGTGCCTGCCTGCCATGTCCGCCTCCCTGCTCGCCCCCCGCTGCCCGCCTTCTGCGTGCCTCTTCCGTCCAGCGAGCGCAGAGGTTGGCACTTGCTCGCCTCTCCGCCGCCGCCGATAAACGGCCTCTTCGCAGCACTTCCGCGGCGGCTCTCCCGGGAGGGGTCGTTCCTGCGGTGCGCTGCCTATGTGTCTCCCCGGCTGGGTCGCCACGCCTGGCCTTCAGGGGCACCACGGGCGTGCTGTGCGGTGGGATGTCGGAGCCTCCGCGGGGAGCAATGCCTTTGGTCTCAGTACCCTCCGGTCTGTGGCCGGCGGGGGCGGCGTTACGGCACCTGTGGCGCTGGCAGGGAGAGCTGCGAGGGGCCGGCCGTGAGGCGAGGGGGACTGCGGGACCATCGCCTCTTTATTCCTTGTCCTCTGATGTCCTCACCGTCCCTCGGCTGGTGTTGCACTCCGCCCGGGCAAGCGTCAGTCCCGTGAGGGGACGCGGTCTCGACCGATCGCCAGGGCCTCAGGAGTGTGCTGGCGCTGCCGCCTAGGCTACCTTGGGTCCGCCAGCCGCCGGCAGCGCAGGGCGGTTGGGTTGCCAGCGCCTCAGGCGGCGACGGGGGCCGAGGCCGGTGCTCGGGCTGGTATGTGGACGGTGCGCGTTGAACTTTTGCTCCTCCTGCCGCCGTGCCGGAGGAATGAAGAGGGGCCTGCGGAGCTCTGTGTTTGACTGCTGGTGAAGTTGGAGCGCGTCTGTAGGTGTTTTGCCGTCCTCTGAGCCCGCTGTGTGTCCTTTCGTTTCTTACGGGAAGCTTCATGGTGTATTTTGTTAATTTACAGTCAGTCCTCACGGCTGCTCAATACTTGACACCTGTCCTTTATTGCTGACCTTTTCATTCTCTCTTGAAAGCCAAATATCCCATTAAATAGTATGAGAGGTTATAATATTAAAAAAAAAAAAATTAAGCGTATTTCCACATTAATTATCAGCCATTAAGCTTGGTCCTTGGAAACATGTAGGGGAAATTGCTAGTAATGTGTGTAATAACCTCGTAAATTACGCGCTGTTGTGATCTCCAGTTGTGTAGAACGAAAGAGAGAGTGTTCTTTTCAGAGTACGTTTTGAGTTTTACCTGCCTTTGTATCATATGTATTGGCATCCTTTCCCTCAAGCTGGAATTTGGCAGCCCTATGGTTTCTGCTCTAAAAGAAGCTGAAGAGCTACAGTAAGGCTCTTACAAGTGAACATAGAAGCATGTGGATGGAGCCATCTAGAGATGCTTTCTGCAGAATTACCAGGCCTCCCTTACCTTTCCAGCTGGATCACACATTTCTGGAAATGCTAATTTATTTCCTCTTCTCACATCTTCACAAGTTGCTGCAGTCCTCCTAACATCTCACCACAAATCTTTTTTGAAGAAGACTCAATGAATGTTATCAGCATGCTGATAATGTAGTTATAGAAGTCTATGTAGATAAGCCCAGTAAACACTTCGCTTAAGGTTATATTCCCTCTGATTTATCAGAATTCCACTTTTGCTGTAGAGCCTGTTTAAGACAGTCTGTGGTTTTGAAGCATCAAAAAAACAAAGTAATGGTACTCTTGTTAATCCTTTAGTATTGTAAGTATATGGAAGTAGCTGCTTGGTCCAGTAAAGATGATGTGGAGCACTCTTGCTTGAATTTGGCTTGCAAACGAAGCCTTAGACTTGCAGTATATTCAGAATGTGAGCTGCTCATGTGGTAGTTGCAGCTCATTTGTCCCAAGACAGAATGAGAAGTTGGAGGTTTTTTTCAGTGAAATGCTTAAACTGCTGGAGGACTCTGGTTCATGTAATAGCTGTCAGTGTCTTGAGGATTAAAAACTGTTCTGTTGAATTACATATCTGTTCCTCATGCTTTTTTCTTTCTTTCACGAAAAGCAACACCCACACTATGTTATAAAAACTGAAAGAGGCGTTGCACCATTTATAGAAGTAGATCAGTAAAGTTTCTCTGAGTTTTGCAGCTCTAGATTTTATGGGATTAAGGCCTTAGAACACGCTTTAATCCTCAGAAGCCGTGGGGCAGGGCTGGTTAAGATGAAGAAAGTAAATATTTTCTGTTAAGAAAATAAATAGTTTGTGGTGGTTACTCTCCATTTCAGCTCAAATTTTATGGAAAAGGAGGAGGTGTGGGCTTCATCACCAGTGAGCATCTTACCCTTGGAAATATGTAGATAATTGCAAAGGACTTTACTGTGCTGCTGGTTGTGTTTACAAGTATGTATTTAAAGAGATACTGGCATCTGTAAAACGTGCTCATTTACTACCTGCTAACTTTACATCCCAGTTACCTTCCCAGTGGAAAAAGAAACTTGTTGACATAAGGGCAAGCTACTTTTGCAACTACAGTTTTTTAGCCTTCTATCTAAGACTTCACATAGGAGAAATCATAGAATCATAGAATGGTAAGGTTGGAAGGGACCACAAAGATCATCTAGCTCCAACCCCCTGCCATAGGCAGGACCCCCTGCAAAATCAACAGGTTTATTAGATTTTAAAGACTACAGGTACTGTTTTTGTAGAGGAATGACAGAAAAGACATCACTGATAGAAATTTTGCTATACATGTAAAAAAAATTAGCTTCAGAGTTTCTCATCTTATTGTTTTGTTTTTTGTTTTTTAATAAATATTCAAATAACCCCTGAAAATTTTGTTCAGGTTAGATGTAACAGGTTCTGCCACAGAATTTTCTCACATGTGGGTACTGATAGAAGTATTGAAAAAGTAAACCCTACATCACTAGGTTGGTCAATTGCCTTTGAAGTTAGCATTACTGTTTACATGATAGTATCTGTATTAGAAACCACACATCTGGTGAGCTCTTGTCTATTCATCATATTAGAAGAAGTAAAGATTTACCCTTGTTCCTTGGTTTGTTCTTCTCTAGGCTGCACAGCAGTATTGTGGCCAGAGTTATCTTTCTTCTTCATCTCTATTTCCATGCCTGCTTCCTTCTGGGGCATTTGCGCTTTATGCTTTTTACTGCATGTCCTCTACCCTCAGACCACCCCATCTGCTGGCCTGCCCTCTGACCATGTTGTGTACTTTCACTCCAAGATATTTTCTGGCTTTCCTGAACTTGTTTCCTACCCATCTGTTCCCATACAAGTGTTAACATTATTTTGTGTGCTGTAGATACCCCTGGATAATGGTTTCTATAGGCAGCTTCTCACATGAAATTTCAAGGGTTGCTTAACCGTGCTGTCTTTTTTGTTAAGGCAAGAAAGTGTTCTTTCTAAACAGAAATGGATGGCTTTTTGAACCCATGAGCTCCTCAGGGCCCTGTACTGAATGCGAGATGCCATTAAGGTTGGTTGTATTGGAGTGAGTGACAGTTGCTGTGGGATGATTTGCTGTGGGAAGGGGAGCATTACTGCCTCTTGACCTGACACCACATGTCTGAAAATTTGAAATCTAGTTATAAGAACTGATGCAAGGATAAAAATACTTAGATTAGAAACCATCCTTTCCTCCCTCTCACACAGATACCAGTGTTTTCCTTTTTGCTGTTGAGAGCCTGTTTAGTGTCTTCCGTGTTTGATCTTCCCAAACACAGGAGGCTGCTGATTGTGTAACTCGGCTGTAGGCAGATATAGGGCCACTTGCTCACTGCCATCAAAACTAGATTGCCTCTTTTTCTGAAGGACTTACAACTTTAATAAATGAAAAACTGATCATGAATGATGCTGTGCTCTTAGACGGTGAATGCAGGGGAAAGAAGATTGACTTTTACACAGTGATGGTGATGCCTGCTAGTTAATATGTAAATGAAATGGTGTATAGATGCCTCTCAGAGGAGGCCTAAAAGCCAGATTTTTGTTGACTTCTAAGACATGATTCCTGGCATTTCTAAAATATCTCATCTTATGAGAGCTTGAAGAGGGTATATTAAATATGGCTATTTGGTGAGACTCTGCAGAGCATTAGGAATTGATGTCCCTTAATGTCACTGAAAACAGTATTCTCTGACAAGTTGGAGGAAGGCAGAGGTGGAATAAACCCTTGCAGGATGTTGGTGGGTTTGTGTAATCTAAGAAGGGAAAAAAGAAAGAACAAATGGTAGGCTTACTCTGCTATGAAAATCTTCATCCTGCAAAGCAGTTACTGGATAAGATACCTTACATTTTCTGTGATGTGAAGCTATAGCAGTTAAGATGTTGTCTGCCATAAATATTCCTTTCTGAAAATCACCGCATACTGATAAATGTCTGTGCGGCTATGAAGGTCATGACAAAGACCTATACATGTATTAGAAAGTAGGTGATACTTAATTATTAAGTTAATGAACAAGTCAAATACAACTCTTCAAATCTGTGAATTGATTTCAGATGGATAGCTTTTGTTTTATTGCTTTGCCTGCCTTTTGGTGTATGCGTTCTAATAATTGTTTCGGCTGCTATGGAAACACTTCAGGATAGGGACAGGAACTGTTCTTCAGTGCTCTCTTCTAATCTCTTTTATGTATGGTATCATTTTGTCGTTGGAGTAACACAAACATAACAAAATTTGCTGTCTGCCTTATATGCTCACATCAAGCGTAACTTAACTATTGAGTAGTCATCTTTGTCTTACAATTATTGGTTAGTGTAATTGGCTTTATAAAATTAACAATGTCGTGAGAGAAGCACAATTCTTTTTTTTTCTTTCTTTTACACGACACATGATGGCATTCCAGGAATGTTAACTCTTGAGAAATGCACTAACGTGCATTTAGATTCAGGTAATTCTCTGGAGTCTCCTAACTGAGGAATTACCCCTCCATGCTCAAATAGGCATAGTACATCATATGAGGAACAGGTTTTTTTATTAGTTCTTTAAAGCTTTTGTCACTAATAAAATTCATAATATGCCGTCTTTATGCAGAAATTACCTTTCAACAACGTAAAATTAGAGTACATGCTGGAAAATATTAAAAGCATATTTGCAGCACTGAAAAGGCCTCTCATGTTCATGAACTCCTGTGGGCAGCACCTGTAGTCCTCTTCAGAAACTGATCAAGCTCCATTTTGATTTTGCAGGTCACATTGAAATGTCTTTTCATTACCTTACAGCTGCTTTAATCAAGTAACTGTAGCTAGTACTCAATGTGCTGCCTTCTGGCTGTAGCCTTTAGTTACGTTGCCTGTGCACTGTCTACCTTGGTGCATTGCTGAGTGTACTGAAGGTGTGTGAAAAGCGTTCATAGAAGAGTCGTGTACGGAATCGAGGACAAAGAGGAATGAGATAGGGCACGCACATGTGACTGCAGCTCTGCTACTGAAAAGCACAGGGAGAAGAGGGAATTTTAGGTCCTCGATGTGCCTGCCACACATCCCCCAAACATCTACAACAGATAAAAGATGTTTCAATAATACATAGTGAAAGAGTGGGACAACTAACAGCAATTTGTTTTGGCATATGTTAGATAAATTCTGCTTGTAGGTTGCATTACTAATTTACGGAAACCAATACCATTTTTCAGTGTAGTACAGACAGAGAAGTTAACAGGTCTGCTGCTGCATAAACAACCAGTGAGGGAGAGAAAGCCCATGATGAGAGTAGTATACTGCAAAGACAAAAGTATGAGCACCTGATACTAATTCTCTGTTGGATAGTTTATGTGTTTGAAGAGATGGGGAGAAGTTAAGGTTGTTATATGCATTCTTTCAGAAACAGTGAATTAGAACACAGCTATACATAGGAAGATAACCATGTGAAATGTCAGTGTTGCTGGGCCTCTTGTTAGTATAAAAATGCATTTCAGTGGCAACACTTCACTGAGCTTACCTGCATGTTGATGAATGCTGCAGAAACCCTGAAGACCATCATGGATTTGAGTGGAGATGGTCACTAAGAAGGACACTTTCAGAACAGTTATAAAATGGTGTTTTGGTAGTTTTTTCTTGGTAAGTGTGGCGGTGTTGTTGTTGTTGCTTGTTTGCTTTTGTAAACAGTGTACATCTAATATATTTTGCTTTTCTCTCCAGTGGTTGCATTCTAGACTAGATTGCTGGGTAACAAACCTGTAGCTTAAGCATCCTAGTAGTGGTCTTGAAGAAGAAAAACAATGTTTAAGCATGTTAAAGTTCCTATGAGGTGGGAAATTGGAACAAAAACTGAAGAGACTTTAGAAATGTAGCCTGTATAGAAGAGAAAGCAGAAGACTAGTTTGGGGTGAAGAAAGTAGTACTGGAAGAAACAGGCTGACATGTTGAAAAAAGTAGAAGTGACATATCAAATATGGGATGTATTGTCTATCCAGTTCTTTTCAGAAACAAAAGAGACAGATAGCTTTACTGCTTCTCTGTGCATGTTTTTCTACATGGCCTTCTGGACCTGAGCAAAGCCTTCAACACTGTCCCACACCACATCTTGGTCTCCAAGGTGGTGACACATGGGTTTGATGGGTGGGTCACTGGATGGATAAAGAATTGGCTTGATGGCTGCACCCACAAAGTGGCTGTCAATAGGTCCATGTCCCAGTGGAGGCAGTGACAAGCAGAGTTCCTCAGGGATCAGTCCTGGCACCAGTCTTGTTCAAAATCTCAGTCGGTGCCATGGACAGAGGCTTTAAGTGCAGCCTCAGCAAATTTGCTGACCACACCAAGCTGTGTGGTGCAGCTGACAGCTGGAGGGCAGGGATGGCATCCAGAGGGACCTGGACAGGCTGGTGAGGCGGGCACAAGCCAACCTCATGAGGTTCAACAAGACCAAGTGCAAGGTCCTGCAGGTGGGTTGAGGCAATCCCCCCAAGCACAAATCNCCTGGCATGGGTTGCCCTGGGAGGTGGTTGAGGCCCCATCACTGGAGGTGTTTAAGGCCAGGTTGGATGAGGCTCTGGACAGCTTGATCTAGAGTAGGGTGTCCCTGCCCATGGCAGGGGGGTTGGAACTGGATGATCCTTGTGGTCCCTTCCAACCCTGATGATTCTATGATTCTTTGTGCTGCTTCTTGCCGCATTTCTCTTTTCCTGTAACTTTCTCTGAGAGGCTCCCCTCGTACAGTGTCTCTCTTTCTTTAAGCCCAAGTCTGTTTTCTGATTCAGGACTTCTATCTTAAATTCTCATCCATTTCTATCCACCCTTCTCCTTTGTGGTCTCTTCCCTGAACAATTCTCTATACTTCTGTGTGGATATGGTCTGTGTTACTAGCATGATACCTAAATAATTTTCTTTTTAACAAGAGCAGTTCTGTGGAGCTTTTTTACCCCACTGTGCTTTCCCAATCTGTAAAAGTGTTTTTTTTTTCTTTTTATCTCACACAGCTACACAAGCTGTGAAACACGTCGCCATGGAACAATCTCTTTAGGGAGGCACTTGGAAGAGCACTACAAATCTGCTTCCTTCTGGTTTGGACCCTGAGCACAGTTCTTTGTCCTATTCCCTCTTACCAGTTCAGATAATTTTGATGGTTCTCCGCGGTTGTCAGAAATTTGAAATGCTCTTCAGTCCTGTTCCTTCCCCACAAAAATACAATTTCCCAGCTCTGGCCAGAGATGGAGATCTGTGGCTGATTTAGCAGCTCATTCAGCCAGCTTGATGAACACTTGTCCTGAATGTACCCAGTTGTAGAGCAGATATCAGGGGAAGATTGATAGCAATTGGAGAAACAGGTAATTCAGAAGTTAAATTGCTTCACTTGAAAAAGGAATGGTTTCATATGAGACAATAAAAATCATAGAGTGTCAGGTAAATTCAGGTAGTGTAGGAAAGAAATTGAGAGAAGGGAGAACATACATATTAAATTTGTAGACCCTTTGCAAAATGAAATATAACAGTAAGAATGAATAATTCATTTTTTACAGGATGGGTGAAGTTGACAGCTGTTACCTGTACGTGCAGTGTTGCTGGGTTAGTATTTAAAATTAGTTGGGAAACACATGGAGCTTTCTAGGATTCATTTTCTAATTCAGTCTATGCTAGATGTTCTTTTATTCGTTCCACATTAGAAATAAAAAGGATGCAGGGTAATGAAGTGACTATCTGCTCTTCATTTGACTTGCTATTTCCATTTATATTTACACATTGATGTAAATATTTTCTGGCTCACTAGTTACATTGTGATGAGATTATTTTGCAATGTCTGTTGAAGATCCAGAGTCCAGCTAAGAAGCGTGAAAGATGTTCAGCATTAATTTATATTGGCCGTTTAGATTTTTGAGGGGTACAGATTCAGATTATTTCCCTCTTTGTTTTTATGGAACAACAGGTAGCTTATCCAAACAAAAAACAAATGTCAGTCATTGTCTTTGTTTTGTAAGTATACTGACAAACACATTACATTGAGAAGTATTACAATCATGATGTACAGTAGCATGTGGTACAGGTCAGATTATTTGACTGGAAATGCTAATGGAGGATACAATTTAATGTTTGTGAAATACAACAAATAGCTACACCAATACATGCAGAGTGTAGGTCCTTTCTTTTAAAGAACTTGGACTCTCATGAATTTACCAGCATCAAGTATATAGTTAGAAAAGACAATGTTATGACTTAGGGACTGGAATTAAACTATAGGCTACAAGATTATTTCCAAGAATAACTTATCCAAGGATTCATTTGTTTGCAGCTATTGGAAAATAATGTGTTTCACAGTAGTTGTTCATAGTACTAGTAATTGTATATTTTTTTTTGTTGATGTTTTGTATATGTAAATAAATGTAGGCTTGAGCGAGAAAACATCTGTCTTTTTCTGTCTAAACTGAGACTAAGCAAGGAAACCACTTCACATTTTTAGATTTAAAGCTCCTTACTGTGCATGTTTCACTGTGTGAGGTCTTGTAGGCTATGTATCAGATGATGAGCTTTAAGCTTTAACATGATCTTAGCCTGTGAACAAATGCTTGTGTTAGTATTGATAGATAAAATAAACATGCTAACTGCATCACATTGTTGATATTGTCAGGACAGAATTACTTACCATTCAAATGTTGCCTGCTTTAACTGCAGTCTGTTAAATTTTTCCTTTGTCTCCCTTGTTCTCATAAAGAGTTGGTCAAGACTGTTTGCTGTCATTTAAGTAACTCTCACACCTTGTTAGCAGTTCCTGGAGCTGTGCTATGGTATGATCATAAGCTTTGGGCTTGCGTTAATGTAAAAAGTCAAAAACCAAGAATTCCCATCTTTCTAAGCAAATCTGAAAACACAAGTACTCTCTACAGTGGTGTGTGCAGCAAAGATCACTCTTCAGTAAAAATGCAGATCCTCAGTATATATGTATGTAGGTTTTATGTTTTTGCTACTTAATGAGTAGAAACAGTAAAGCTTCCATGAGTGCTTTGCGTTGAGAGATGCTGAATGATGAACCTGTTACTTCTCTGAATTGTGTAAGTGAAGAGTGGTGATACTCTTCAAAATAGATTGTATCCCTAGGGTAGGTGGTACCCTGGGAGTGTAAAGTACAGTGGTCAGTAACCACTTGTCTTTTCTCATGTCATGATCTTTAGATGTCAGTGTATACACATATGTGAGTTAAGACATCCTGCTGTAGCTCTCTGGAGGGAAGAGCTGGTTTAATAGAGCAGCAATACAACTTGCATATTGTGCAAAAGACTTTGTTTCTTTTCCTCCCTCATCCTGTTATTTCAAGTATTTGGCTTGATTCAGGGCTTTTCTTTCTCTTCATTGCTGAACATAAGGGAAAGATAGGGTGGCAGGATATTTTCTGATTTGCTACTGACATTGCCTTTCTCTGAGGAGCAGCGTTCCCAGCACTGGTCCACAACCAATCCTGAGTCTGTTGTCTTCCCAGTTTGGTACTTCGGCTTGGAACACCATACTGCAGGATGGCTCTGTGTGCCTGGCACATTTAATTCTACATGCAGCTCTCAGCAGCACCTTGGAGTTCTGTTCTTGGCTTCCAGTTAATTAGAAGATGTTAGTTTTGATGGGTTTTCCCCTTAATGGAGGGAATTACCTGCTTACTAAGACAGCAGAGATTGCGGATTTCTGTCACGTAGCCAGTGAAGCTGTTAAATGCTGACTGGCACTCTTCCTTTTCTCCTCTGAGCTCGTTGCTTAAGCTATCACCTGCCTGTATGCCTGCTCAGTTTTCCTTCACTTCCCTCCTCTTTTACAATGGTAATTCATGGTTGGCTTTTCTCTCTTGGATGAACTACTACAAAACATATATAAACCAGGGAGTGAAACCCTAGGTTTTAGATGTGGAAATGAGGGACCCTTTGGGACATCAAAATATTTGCCACAGTGCTCAAATTGTTGCAAACAGTAGGTAGGCACTTGGAGTGGAATTTTTCTTTTTTTTTTTTAATTGATGGATTTTAGTGGCTCATGATTAGTGCTTAATATATTTTAGGAGAACAGCCTGTGAGGAGATAATTTGTACAACAAACATTTTATGGTATTCTTAAACTTGGAATTGGAAAAAAGTTGAAGTTACTTAGCACCTTCATTTATTTTTCCTTTGGAATTCTCTGAGCTATCCCCTCTGTTGGTATTGCTTACAATTGGTTTGTTTTTTTTTTTTCCTGGGGTGGCCTGTTGATACATGATTTGCATTAAATATTTTTCCTTTCTAATGCACCGTGTCTGGCTTTAAAAAATAAAGAGGAAAATGAGGAAATACTTAGAAAATTTGTCTGTATATTAGCAAAATGCAAATTGAAGCTGACAACCACATTTCTGATGGGGAATGGGAATAAAAAATTGATCTCTGTGAAACAAAACCAAGTAGTTTTTATTTGCTGCTGTTGCAGTTTGCCAGCAGATACTCTCATTTTACGGTTTGTGTGCTTGGATTTTGATGCATTTTCACATGAATCACTCAGTGTATTTTAATTTACAATTTGATCATATGATATTTTATTTAAAAAAAAAAAAAAGTTCAGCTGTTTCAGTAAAGGTTTTGATTTTAAGGATATGGTTATGGCCAAGAAAGGACACCTTGATTTTTTTCCCCATGTTGTATTAGATACTGATAGAAGTATTTCTTCTCAAAGAATTTCATCTTTGTCAAACAGATGTCTGATAACATGATCATAATCTGAAAAATTGTCACACAAAACAAAACTGTGACCTTTTGTAAATAGAAAAGATCATTAACCAGAAGTTTGTTTCAGAAAGGTCTTTCCTCCTTACAGCTGTCAGTTTCTCAGTATTTGTGTAATGCCATGAGCGGAGAACTTTCCCAGCTGTTCAAGTAAACTGAGTGCTGAAAGCTTTCTAAGAAGGTAAATTAGTCTGAAGAACTTCTGTGGCTTCACTGTGGCTCTCAGGAGTTGCTGAAATTGGACAAGCTGCAGTGCAAGTGCTAGTTTGAAAAACAGCCCTCAAAATGAACTTTGTGCTTTTGGGATCTTGGCTGGTGGAACAGATCATTCTGGATGTGATCTCCAAGCATGTGGAGGAAAGCAGTAGTCAGCATGGATTCATGAAGGGGAAATCATGCTTGACCAATCTGATAGCCTTCTCTGCTGTGACTAGTTGGGTAGAGCAGTGAATGTTGTGTACCTGGACTTCAGCAAGGATTTTGACCATGTCTCTTAGAAGGTTATTGTAGGTAAGCTTAAGAAGTGTGGATTACATAAATGGACAGTGAGGTGGATTGAGAACTGGCTGAATGACAGAGCTCGGAGGGTAGCTACTGATGCTCCCCAGGGATCTTCTTGTTCAGCATCTTCATTAATGACCTGGATGAGAGGAAGTTTTGTGATTACATAAAACTGGGAGGAGTGGCTGACACGAGAAGGCAGATCTGCCATTCACCGAGAGCTGTGTAGGCAGGAGAGTTGGGCAGTGGGGAGCCTAATGGTGTTCAGTAGAGGCAAGAGTAGAATCTTGAGCCTGAGGGGGAGCTAAATGATCCCAGAGGTCCCTTCCAACCCCTACCGTTCTATGGTTTCCAAGGCATCTTACTGTTCATTGAAATCAAAAGTTGTGTCGTAATTTATGGCAGACAAAGCTTTTAAGTAATGCCAATGTCTTGAGCAGGATGTTCAGCAAAGCTGCTTTTCATAACCTACAGGGCAAATGAAGGGTTAGGTTGAACGGAAGACAGGGCAACATTTAAAGAGTATGAATTCCTCTTTATTCCATAGCCACTAACTTCAATAACAGGATAAGGCAGTCAAGACTAGGGCAGCACTAAATGACTCGTGGGAGCTGCCAAATACAGTTGGTGAAGAGTTCAAGGCTTGCGGAGCTCCTCCTGCAGAGAGTAGCTCTGGGAACAGGGCTGCCTGGTTTCCTGCAGGAATTTTGGGTCAGCTCCAAGTCCTGGTATGTATCTCGCAAGAAAGTGTTTCTTCCACTTTGCTGTTTTCCAACACTTCCAAAAGGAAAACTTTTTCTCCTAGTTTGTAGAACGGNGGTTGCTGTCTGGGCTGCATGTGCACACTGCAGGCTCACGTTGAGCTTTTCATAAACCCAGACCCCCAGGTAATAGTCTGTCTGCATTGCAGAGCTGGTACAGGAGAGATGGAGAACAAAGTTCTTTTGTTTCTGTGGTCTTGTACGTAAAGTACTCATTTGAAATGAGCAGCCAGACAGGTGTCTGGCGCCATGCAATCCAGCAGCAGTTTGTGGCACTGAAAAAAAATGTCCCTGAAGGCAAAATATGAATTCACAGAATCACAGATTGTGTCTAGTTGGAAGAGACCTCAAAGGTCATCCAGTCCAACCTTTGACCCAATAGTGAAGGGTCAGGCATGTCCCTAAGCACACAGGTCCACACCACTTGAACACTCCCAGGGATGGTCACTTCACCAGTGCCCTGGGCAGACCATTCTAATGTTGTTAATTTTCTCTGTGAAAAAATATTTCCTAACATCCAGCCTGAGCCTCCCCTGGTGTAGCTTGAAACCATTTCCTCTAGCTGTGTGGCTTGACACCAAAAAGAAGAGGCTGGCCTGCTCATCTCTCTAGCCTCCCTTCAGGTAGTTGTAGAGGTCAACAGGGTCTGCCCTCAGCCTCCTCTTCTCTTGACTGCACGACCCCAGCCACCTCAGGTGCTCCAGGTGCTTCACAAGCCTCATTGCCCTTTCTCTGGGCATGCTGCAGCACCTCAATATCCATCCTATAGTGAGAGGCACAGAACTGAACATTATACTAAAGGTGTGGCCTGGCTAGAGGGTGATGATGACCTCCTTGTTCCTGCTGGCCACAGTGTTTCTAATACAAGCCAGAATTCCGTTGGCTTTCTTCGCCACCTGGGCACACTGCTGACTGATGTTTAATTGACTGTCAACCAGTACCCCAGGTTCTTCTCCAGGTTTCAGCTTTCCAGTCACACATTCCCAAGTCTGTAGCTTACAGTGGGGTTGGTGTGACCCAGATGGAAGGCCTGGCAATTTGCCTTGTTGAACTTCATACAACTAGTCTTTGCCCATCAGTCTAACCTGTCTGGATCCTGCTGTAAATCTTCCCTAACCTCTAGGAGATCAACACAGCCACCCAGCTTGGTCTGCAGACTTACTGAGGCTGCACTCAATTACCTCATCCCGATCATTAATAAAGAGGACAGGCCTCACTGAACCCTGGGCAACACCACTAGCGACTGGGCTCCAGCCAGATTTAATTCATTCACCACCACTCTCTGGTGGTGAATCCAACCACTTTTATCCAGTGCAGAGTGTTAATTATCCAAGCCTTGTGCCATGAGTTTCTGGAAGAGAATGCTGTGAGAGACAGTGTCAAAGGCTTTGCTAAAGTCCACGTAGATGATGTGCAGGTGTGACCATTTTGTCTACTGCCAAGACTGTCACCTCTTTTGCTTGAAAAATATGTTCTGTGAAATTTCAAACTTGAGTAACCTCTGCCTCTGGACAACAGTAGTGGAATCTCTTCCAGAGAGGAACCACAGAGTTGGGAGACTGGGTGCAGTGCTGATGAGGAAATGTGTGCTCTGGAGTATCATTCTGTTCCTGTCCTGTATATGGGCGTAATCTGCAGTGCTAACAAACTCAGAGTGGTTCATTTGCTAAAGGATAGGTTATAAAGGGACAAACAGGCACTGCTGTTAGTGCTAGGAGGCAAGCATGCAGCTTTAGTTTCAGGGCTAATGAATTTGTGGTCTTACTAAAAGCAACTGTTCTATCTCAAAAGCCCTTCTGAGGCTGTAGTTTTTCAGTAAGGTGCTTGAGGTAGCTGGGGTTTGTGCCACATTTTCTTTTTGTACTTCTGTGCTTTAGTTGGAAGGGAGGGACTTCTCTTACAATCTGATTAAATGAATACAAACTTATGCTAACAGGACTTCTTGTTTTTACAAGCAATCATTTTTCAAAGGAAATTGTTACAATAAAAGATTTGCAGAAAGTCACTATTACTGTTGTTACCTGCTTGTATCTTGTCCCAAACCTCCCTGAAACTCTGGCAGCTTCATCCCCACTTTAAAGCAGAGCTGCTGCATTTGCTGACAAAGAAAATTTGGTTTGGTTATGTGCGTAGAAGAGTTTCCACCTCTCTCTGCTCCTGCTTATTCTTCTTACTAACATCTTTTGTTAAGGCTGTTACAATGATGTTAAATGAAAGTCAACCAACAGTTTTCTCTGTGTATCATATGGATTCACTCTTCAAATTCTATTGGAAGGTTAATCATATGAATGTCTTGTAAATTAATAGGTTCTGAACTGTAGCTATGTTTTGAGTCAGAAAGGATTGTCATGAGCACTTAATCTGTTCTCCATCCCTGGTCAGTCTCTAGAACTTCTTCCAAGAACTTATTTTGAGTCTCTCACTTTTTAGCATCATCTGTCTCCTTGGATATCATTAGTTTGTCTGCCTTTAAGAGTGTATAATGAGAAACAATTACTTACTCAGGTTGTATGTGGACTCTTCAGAATAATAACAGGTCTTTTTTATTTATGGTCCCCATTATTCCCTGTCTTGGTTGGTACCTGAGCAGATGTCTGCCAAAAGGTCCTGGGACTACAGGAAAAATATTCTTAATAGGAAGGTATTTGAGATTCACCTCTTAGACTATCAAAGATAAAGCTAAAGAGATTTAAAAAAATATATTCCCAGATTTTTTCAGACTAAAAATGATTCTTTGTAGTTTTTTCTGACTTTGTGCATAGTGACGCTTGACCTGAGCACAGCAATGTTGTTGTACTAATTTGCTGAATTTTATATGAAGTAGTATTATCCTTTACTTAAAGTTGCCTTGTTATGCATTCGTAGCTCATGTTTACTTGACTGTAGCATTACACTGGGAGCTCACGGTCAGTTGTTTTTCTCTTGTTACACCATAGTTCTTACTGTGCTGCTGAAATCCAAAGCACTGTCTTTGATCTAGTTAGTAAGAGGGATACTTAAATTCCTGTGTGTGATGTGATTTCACTGAATTGAGCTACATGTAGTGATAATGCAGCAGTGCATCCCCAAGAGGTGCAGGTGAGCAGGTGCAACCAGCGAGGGCCATCATTTCCCGTTGCTGTGCCAGTTCTGTCAAGCTCAGACAAGTGATTCTGCTGGTTCTCTGTTGGGGAAGCCAGTGAGTGACTGCCAGCAGAACACTTCAGGGTTGCACTGACAGTGCTACTGGCTGACTTTCCCCTCTTTTCCATTATTGATTGATTATTTTTTTTTTTTTTTTTAAGACCTAACTGTTGTGGTCTGCACATGTTTGTTCTTGGAATGCGTATGCTTACTTTGTCAGACTGTTTTGTAGGCTGTGTTCTGAGAGTACAGGTGTTTCGCTGTCAACATGAGTTCAGAGTTCCTGGCTTCTTGTTCCCATTACTGGTGCTGCAGGCATGTAACTTACCTCTTCAGCTGTTTATGGGGTTGTGCTGAAAGCCATCTCAGAGATCAGATCCAGGGATGTTTCACTGTAAAAAAACTACTTCTACATCATTGAATGAAAAAAAATGTTAAAGGTACAGCTTAAGTAAGGAGCTGAGCAGTAGGGGAAAACTTGACAAGGGGCATGGGAGCTCTTTAAGGCAGAAGTGCTGTAAAAGCATATGTTGTTGACATGGACTTGAGGGTATAAATAATCATTTTAGGAGTGGCTTGATTCATGTACTTAGTGCTCTCACAGTTTGATCATGTGAGTGCTCCTTGCCTGTGCTATTAAAGTCAGGTAGATCAGTATGAAATGGAGAAGAAACGCTTAGTTGTTGCAGCAAGTGGTTCAGTGACAGAAAAATTGTGGCAAGTAGCTCGAGCCAGATCTACAATAACTCATCTGTACCAAAAAGTTATCTTGTAGAAATATATTCTAAGATCCTTAATGCTGTAATCCAATCAAAGTATACTTTTATGGGGGAACAAGTTAAGACTTTATAAAATGAGAATTAATTTTCTCGATGTCACTGTGTGGTATGAATTGTGCTGCTGCTGTTTATTATGACTGGATTCAGACATCTCTAGTTTTTATTTTCAGAATCCAGCAGGAAACCAGAACTGATAAGATTCTGATCTTCTTTCACAGCTGATACTGAAATTAGAACAATTCTAGGAATTTTAGAGGAGATCACTTTTTTCTAGGTTTCACCTATGGAGTTTCAAATAGAACAAGGGCTGATTAGATCTTATTACTTGATGCAGATGCCCTGTGGTGGAGTACATCTGCATTCCTCAGCCCTTTGAGGCAGGCTGCTAGTGAGGTGAAAGGTGCTACTAAGGAAAAAAGGATGTTGCATTGAGCAGTCTGGGTTTCTGGCCTGCCAGGGCTAAAATTCCAGTGACTTGAGTTTGATTGTAAATATTTGTAGATAGCCCAGAAATTAGTCTTGCTGCTAGTACAAATTCAGTAACTCTTTATTATGAGTAAAACAAAAACATAATAAAAGTTGTTTCTAACCCCTCCATTGTTTTTATTTTATACTTTCACTTGGAAACTAAACTGTGGGTGGATTTTTACTTCATTTTGCATTTTCCAAATTAATCTTACATGGTTGTTTATTATTATTATTGAAATTTTAAGAACATGATCTAAACAAATAATCAGGTGGAAGAATATTTGTCTTGAAATGTCACAAATGGACATCTCTGGATCATGCTGAAAATAGGCTTTTATCTCCAAATCCCCATGTTTCATCAATAATAGTTGTCATTTCAGTTGAAGCTTCTATTTTAAGTATTCTCATAAACATGTCTGATTTGGTGGGTTTGTTTGTTTGGTTTTTTGTGGGCTTTTGGGGGTTTGTTTTTTGGTGGTGGTGTGTNAGACATCACCACTGTTTGCTTTTTACAGCCTAGAATCTATTTTTTTTTTATTAAAATATTCCAATTAGCCTTAAAACCAGCATGTTGACTTCTTTATGATTGTTTATTTTTAAGATGCAGGCATTTTCTACTCCTTGTGTGATGCTCCTAAAGTGTCTTTGGAGGTGTTATACTGTCTGAGTAGTAAGGTGAAAATGTCTCTAATCCCCATCTGGACAGAAAGACTTGAGGCTTTGATAAACTGCTGCAAAAAGATTACTGGAGATTGCCTAAGAGATGATTACCTCTAGCTGTCTTTCTCTGTGACTAAACTGACAGAAGGATGCACATGTCCATATCTTGGCCTGTCCATTGAATGACCAGATACAAGTTTAAATATGCTGGTTTGAGGCTAATTGGAATATTATAATGGAGAAATTTATACTATAGGCTGTGAGAAGAAAACACTGGTGATGTCTACTTCACTCATAGGCTTGCTGAGATGTATAAGAACAAGAACACAAACATAGATAAGACTCTCAGAGAGTCTCAGGCTCTCTAGCTTTTTGCCTTCTCCTATCTGCCAAGTAGCCTAACTAACCACTTTCCTTCTAACTCCCTTTGCCCATCCTCCAAACTCACCTTGCATGTAAGACAAACCCTGGGGTAAGGTAGAGGGGTGGGAAGAAGGTGGAAGGGTGGTTGGGAGCCCCTCCTGGGGACTCTGGTTTCTGGGAGGGGAATTCTGTTTCTGTATTACCTTTAACTTGTATATTTCTGTAAATATTCCTGTATATTGTGTATATATCTGCTTGTAANTTTTTTTGTTCGGTGGAGTTTTTTTTGTGAGATGAAAACCAGGGCAACAAAATTTTTCTTCAGACTTTTCTTCCTTACGACCAACTAGTTGTGTTCTTTTGAGAGTTTGTGGAATAACTTCAATTTTCAAAATCCTTGAGAAAACAAGAGTTCTCCGAGCATCTGGTGCTGCTTTGTGTACGTGTATGCTAGCATCCACACAGAAGGATGTTGCACTGCCACTGCAGAGTGAGGGAAATTTATTTCCTGTTCTGGAAAGCTAAAGCAGTGCATGTCTGCTGTCCAGAGAGATGAGGTGCCTGGTTTAGTGTTTGTGGATGAAGGTTTCCAATTTAAGATTTGATTGACTGTGATGGTCTGGGAGTTTCCCTGCCCCCCCACACTATGAAAAAAACACCCAGAGTAGACTCAGCTAAGGACTGAAGCTCTAATTACAGCTTAGCACAATGTACAAGCAGATCTATACACAATAGACAGGAATAGTTACAGACATATACAAGTTAAAGGTAACACAGAAACACAATCCTCCTCCCAGAAATCAGAGTCCCCAGGAGGGGCTCCCAACCACCCTTCCACCTTCTTTCCACCCCTCTACCTTACCCCGGGGTCTGCCTTATGCACAAGGTGAGTTTGGATGATCGACAAGGGGGGTTAGAAGCAGAGTGGTTAGTTGGGTTACACAGCAGAAGCCCAGCAGACACAGCAGCTCCCAGAAAGACAGAGACTGTGTTATCTGTGTTTGTGTCCTTGTTTGTATACATCTCAGCAAGTCTATGAGTGAAGCAGACATCACCACTGTTTGCTTTTTACAGCCTAGAATCTATTTTTTTTTTATTAAAATATTCCAATTAGCCTTAAAACCAGCATGTTGACTTCTTTATGATTGTTTATTTTTAAGATGCAGGCATTTTCTACTCCTTGTGTGATGCTCCTAAAGTGTCTTTGGAGGTGTTATACTGTCTGAGTAGTAAGGTGAAAATGTCTCTAATCCCCATCTGGACAGAAAGACTTGAGGCTTTGATAAACTGCTGCAAAAAGATTACTGGAGATTGCCTAAGAGATGATTACCTCTAGCTGTCTTTCTCTGTGACTAAACTGACAGAAGGATGCACATGTCCATATCTTGGCCTGTCCATTGAATGACCAGATACAAGTTTAAATATGCTGGTTTGAGGCTAATTGGAATATTATAATGGAGAAATTTATACTATAGGCTGTGAGAAGAAAACACTGGTGATGTCTACTTCACTCATAGGCTTGCTGAGATGTATAAGAACAAGAACACAAACATAGATAAGACTCTCAGAGAGTCTCAGGCTCTCTAGCTTTTTGCCTTCTCCTATCTGCCAAGTAGCCTAACTAACCACTTTCCTTCTAACTCCCTTTGCCCATCCTCCAAACTCACCTTGCATGTAAGACAAACCCTGGGGTAAGGTAGAGGGGTGGGAAGAAGGTGGAAGGGTGGTTGGGAGCCCCTCCTGGGGACTCTGGTTTCTGGGAGGGGAATTCTGTTTCTGTATTACCTTTAACTTGTCTATTTCTGTAAATATTCCTGTATATTGTGTATATATCTGCTTGTAACTCTACCTTCATTCCTCAACTCCCAGCCAGCTGAGTCTAGTCTGGGTGATTTTTACAAAGTGGGGGGGGGGGGGAGCAGGGAACTCCCAAACCATCACATTACACAATGAGATACTGCTCTGCAGCAGCTGAGGTGGAAGTGTGGGGTTTGTTGTTGAATGCTGTTCTCTAGCAGAGTTCTGAGAGCATGTGCTTTGTGGAGAGTAGTGATCTATTCAACAGCTGCAGCACATTTGCTAGTTTGGACTTCCATCTCAATAAGGAAAAGTCTACTCTCCTGAGTATGCTTCACCAGCAGAGAGGCAGCAAGTGCTGAACCAGTGATCTCCTAACACAGTAGCAAAGCGCTTGTTGCTGGCCCTTTCAGGCTTCGGGACTCTGGACTGCTTTTCTGCACCTACTGTCTTCGATATTTTGGGTTTTTGTTTTTGTTTTTGTTTTTTTGCCTGGAAGGGCCTTAGAAGCTACTGCAGGTGTACTTCAGGAACAAATTCTGAGTTTTGTGCTGGAGAAAATGGAATCTGAAACACCATCTGCAAGAGAGATTGGACTGATAAACTGTGGAAATGTAAGACATCCTGTAGATGGGAGGGCTCGTGGCTGTGTGAGCCTGGGGAAATCTGTTTAGCTGTGGTGCCTTTTTATCTGAACTTTGTTCTGGAAGTAGAATTTCACCTTACACATTACTGGAAGTTGACTAAAGGTATTGCAGTGTTACAGTACAAAGTTCCTTTTGCTTTGATGTTCTTTACTGAATTGAGGTGACTGTCTTCTGATAATCCTGCAGAGTGGAAAAGACAAGTTTTCTTCTGCAACACCCAGCAAGCCTAAATAAAAAACTTGAAGCTTTTTACATGAAATTTGCTATGAACAACTTGGTTTAGAACAGTGCTAAACCAGAGAAAAACCCAAGAATTCACTAAAACATCTGTGCTACAACTAACCTAGAAATTGTAAGTATTCTATGTTGGTGACTTGTTACACACTTCTGACCACAGAAAACCAAGTATTTGTCATAAACTTCTCAAGTTGATGGATAAAATTCAGTTTGGTATTTTCACAACCCAGGTTAACAGAGTGGAAGAGTGGGGCTAGGGAGACGATTCCAAATTAATGAAGTTAAGCCCTCTGATTGCTTTGGACATTTCTGCTGACTCCAAGAGGAGGAAGAAACAAAATCCCCATGTGGAATCATCTAGGTTTATGGCCTGTCCCAGCACAAGAATGACTAGTTTGTCCTATCAGAGTGAAATAAGCCAGAATGGGCAGGCTAAGTGCAATAACTCATGTCTTGTGCATCATCTGAAATGCTTTAATATATACCAGTCTTAGCAAAGTGTGCACTTGTATGTAGGCAGTGAGCACCATTTCTATTTGTCATCCCCAAAAGGAGCAGATATAATTTCTGTGCTCTGTTGTTGGGTAGCTCGTGGCCCTAAAGCAGCACACCAGTGTACTCCTTGTGTTTGAGCTGTGTTTATATATCTGTGCATATGGATTGAATATGCCATCAGATTATATATTTCATCCTTTTATATCAATTCAGGTCATGAATGGTACTTTTGCTGCTGTTTCTCCCAAAGGACACAAATTTCTTTTTTATTGAATTCATGGTTTAACTTTGTCGGTAATTATTATAATTATCAGTATCTATACAGATTGGTAATTGTTTTCATTAGTATTTTGCAAAAGCCCATTAACTAAATGCAATACTATCTGAATACTAGACTTCATAGTAGTCTNAGGTTGGAGGAGGCCTTGAGTGACCTGTACTAGTGGGAGGTGTCCCTGCCTATGGCAGGAAGTTGGAACTAGATGATCCTTGAGGTCCCTTCCAACCTTACTATTCTATGATTCTATGTATTTGAGCTTATTTATGGTTTGTAACAACCATGCGTGTTAAGGACTGGGAGCTGGCATACCTCAACTCAATATTCATATGTTTCTTTTTGGTTGAGCTGTCTTGTGCTAAGGTTTGCTAAATTCCTGTTAGCTAACGAAGCACCTTCCTGTCCTCCAGAAAGAGGAGGAAAGCTTTGTCTGCTACTGGTGCTGCTTTTAACCTTCTGCATTTAAATATGGAATTCTGTTCCCTGTAGTTAAATATGCTCGGGCATCGAATGGGACAGCTTTAAAGTACTTCCTGCACTGGATAACTAGCTACAGATCAGAAAATGGAAAGCTAGTGTTGCTTACAGGGTTTAAATTTACTATCTTTACATGTCTTTTTCCAGGGCAATCTTGGCTTGTTAAGTGCCATTCCTGTAGTGCTGTGGTGCTGAATGTTGTCAGTTGTTATTAAGGGAACCAAGGGGAGGAAGAGCAGTCTCTTCCTTTCTTCTGTTTCTCTTCTCCTGGCTCTGAGCAGGTCATCCTTCAAATCCAACCTCGAACCTTGTATTCTCTTTTTTCTTTCTTTTTTTTTTTAAATACACTTTTAAAATTAAATTGTCACAGTCAATTAAGATTTCAGCTATCATCCAAGTCTTGAATTTGCTATCAGTGTGACATGTAACCTGAATTGTTAGTGGCTTTGTATATGGGTAAGAGATTAAACAGAACCTCACGAATATGCTCAAAAGAAGGAACTTGGCTCATGTCCTTTCTCAAAGATGCCATTTAAACAAAGCTGCTTTTCAGGCAGGTCCATGATTTTGTAGGGTGGTATTTTTTTTTTTTCCTCATCAGTAAGGATGGGGAAGGGTTATCATCACTATTTAAAAAAAAAAAAAAATTAATCCTGATGTCATCTCTAGTTCACTGTCTTTTCACACCTTCTTAAGCAGTATTTAAAAGCCTTGGATGTTCCATTCTTTTGCTATCTCTAAGAATCTGCCAAGTGATCACTGTGGCTTTTGCCAAATTTCGTACTTCTGATACAAGAGAGCTACTGTGATAATCCTTTCCATCAGTTTCAACTCTGTTGGACAATACGTTCAAGACTTCATTAATGTAATTGGTGCTGTAGGTATATTTTTGTCTTAGCATGCCTCTAATAGAGCTAACTAGATTTGCCCAGTGATTGTCCTTCTTGCATCAGTTCTGTGTGCTTTGTGTCTCATTCTCTGAATTTGAAATACTCTCTGTTCTGGTATGCCAAGCTCATGGCATGTTTTTTTTCCAGCCTAGTGAATAGAACATACAGTTGTATAAATAGTGTAGAGAGAAAGTCAAATGGTAGTTACCATATCTCATCTCTAGAAGTGTACTTTTTTTCTCTTGATGTTTTGTGCTGAACCTTGTCTTTTGTTAGAAATGCTTCAAGGCTAATACTTGTGGGTTTATGATCCAAAGCATGTTTTTGATACTTGATGACAGTGTGTTGAAAAAACTTTCACTCCCTCTGTCTTAACTTTACCTGGGATCTTGTTTTTGAGGAATCTGGCTCTTACAAAAGCTAAATCTGTGGAAGGAATTCCATTTCTGTGAAAGGCATACTGCATGACTGTCATCTGTGAAGTGTCTTTTAAGAACAAAGAATCATGCTGCCATCCACACTCCACTTGTGTAATTTTGCACAATACTTTTAAGCAAAGTAGGACTGTTGTATTCATTTTGGTTCAGTGAGAACTATTATAAACTGTTTTCTATGGAGACTTGACAAGTAAAGTATTACTTGAACAGTTAAGTAGTAGAGACCTTTATGATGCTCTAGGGCTGGGTACTTCGGTGTACAGTGTATTTAACCTAGGGAAAAGATTTTACAGGTTTGTTCAGGCCTTCTAGTAAATAGGACCATGTCTTGAAGCTCATTTAAAAATAACAATCAAAAGGTGGGATAAACTGGTTTTAATAACCTTAGTGATATTGGGATTTAGTTAAATGGAATGTTAAGCATTAACACATGAGAAGATTAATGGCAAAATACAAGTTAGAAATCAAATAGCTTATAGCAGTCCATTTGAAGTGCATTTTTCTAAACAAAGATGAACTCTAAACTTTTTTGTATTAAAGGCAGAGATTGCAGAACTTACGTAGTTGATCAGAATTTGTTTATAGTAAGAAAGAATGTTGCAAACTATGCATAGCCATTCTTCTTTAAACACAGAATTTGCATGCTCTTGACAAAAAAAAAAAAAACAACAAAACAACAAAAAACAAAACAACCAAAAACCTTTAATTTGCTACATGCCTTAAGAAAACAAAATCAGCCTGGATGGTGAGTTGTGGGGTTTTCCCTGCCCTTAAGAATTTCAAAGTGTTTGCTAACTTGCAGATAAATAGGTGCAAATGTGAGATGATAGAAGTTGGGAAAGGTTTTGTTTGTTCGTTTGTTTTTAAATACATAAACAGTTGGTAACTTTGAATCAAATCTGCTCCATTCGTTGGTGATCTTATGCTCACACCATGCACTAACTTGGTGCTTTTGCTCTAATAATGCTAAAGTGCTCCTGTTGGTCAACAAAACTTCATTATTTATGCATTGCAACTATCTAATGATCTCGGGTTTGAGTTACTATGACTCATTTGGGGATGGGCTGTGATGTCAAACCAAACTCATGTCACTTCACAATATTTGGTTTTTCCATTCTCTTCCTGAAGCTGTTGTGTTGTTCATGCGAATTTTTAATGACTGTTTCCTCACTTAGTATCTTAATTGTATGTTGGTGTATTCTGTACTTGCTTTGGGCAAAGGATACTGCAAGTACAGCTCTGGGACCTTAAGATCGACAAGAGATAAAAACTTGCTTCTAAATCTGTGGATAAATAAACTGGCACCAGTACTTAGCTGCCTTCAATGTAAAAGCAAACCTTAACTTGGGAAGATGATTTATGAGTTTATGAAATATAATAAAAAAGTTTCCTTTGTTCTTCCAGTTCAGAGAGTATATGTGTTTAGTTTGAGGGAAGAAGTGGAGGAAGAAAGAAATGGTTTGTGGTCAAAGCCAGACTTGCATTCCAGGTTTTGATAGGGGAAAACTTGGCTGCTCTCGTGAGGATAATCATCTCCAATGCTCAAGTAGTAGTCAGTTTCTGGTTGCCTTTATTACAGAGATTGTGTTATAACCAGTCAGAGGAGATTTTCCTTATATAAAGTTAGGTTGAACTGGCATGGTTGCATTTTCTAGTGCTGGTTTTTGGTGTGGTATTTTGTTTGTTGGGTTGTTTTTTTTTTTCCCCTTAAGCTTTTTTTGCTAACACTAGGTTTTAAAATCAGGATTGACATAAAGTTTCTGAAAGCTAAGGAGACTCTGCTGTGGAAGGTGTGGTGTAAAAGTAAAGAACCTTGTGTTAATTTCCAATGTCACATGAATAAAAGAGCACTAAAAGGGAGAAGTAGGGCAAAGGCTTTAGGAATGTGACTTGTGGCTGGCTGGCTGCATATGAGCACCTTTTAACCGCTCCGGATCACAAGTTGGCTTTGTTGATACTCACCACCTCAGTGGGCTTCTACCAGAATAGAACGAAGCAGGATTCGTGCTTCCTGACTAATGACACTAATGTTACACTTCACTAATGATAAATGCAGGCAAGGTACACACCTGTAACATACCCCAATCCTATTTCTTCCTACCCCCTCCTTCCTGCAATACTTATGATACCTAGTAATAAAGGCTTTCACAAGCACTTTGTACAATTTAAAAGTCCAGCAAAGATGAAGCACAGTTTATGATATTATCTTGTCGAGAAACTGAGATGACCATGACATTTTTCTTCTGAAAAGAAGAATTCTGGCAGCCCAAAATGAGCAAGAAGGGAAGGATTTAGTCAAATGCAGTTTCTAAATAAGGTCATTACTTGAACAAATGTGGTTCTCCTAGAGCGATTTTGAAAAGCAGAGGCAGCTTACACAGAAAACAACAATCATGAAATGCTGTTATTTATGTTGTCCATTTAGTGTGAGTGCAAATTTTCAGATAAAAGATGCTGATAGAAACACAGATTCAGGTCAACAGAGTTGTTTTAATTCTTGATGTTTAAGAGATTATGTCCTTTTAGTTCATTATGTTAGAAGCTTCTTGCCAGGAAAATGCATCAAAAATGAAAAATTGACAATGTGAATCCTATTCAATTGCTAAAGCATCCTATTTGGCTGCAATATTTATGTATTAAAACTGAATGCTCATCTACTTTGCATATGTCATCCTAAGTAATTAACATCTATATATTGTTATATAGTAATTAAAACATCAGCAATTTAAAAAGCTCTATTAAAGCCAAGAATGCTGCGCTTGAGGACACCCTGTGTGTGTGAGACTGCTGGAACAATTTGTTATTTGAATTAAGAACGAAGCCCTTATTGAAAGCAAATGAACTAGGAAAGCACTGATCTGGCTGCCTTAGCAGTGAGTGTAAGGCTGGTGTTCATTCATACTGAAAATGTGAAATAGCTGCTTGTGACACTGGAAGGATGTTTAACTGTTGCACTGTTGAGCCAGCAGTGTGCCCAGGTGGCCAAGAGGGCCAGTGGCATCCTGGCCTGCGTCAGGAATAGTGTGGCCAGCAGGAGCAGGGAAGTCATTCTCCCCCTGTACTCTGCACTGGCTAGGCCACACCTTGAGTACTGTGTCCAGTTCTGGGCCCCTCAATTTAAGAGGGACATTGAGGTGCTTGAGCACGTCCAGAGAAGGACAACGAGGCTGGTGAGAGGCCTCGAGCACAAGCCCTATGAGGAGAGGCTGAGGGAGCTGGGATTGTTTAGCCTGGTGAAGAGGAGGCTCAGGGGAGACCTTATTGCTGTCTACAACTACCTGAAGGGTGGTTGTGGCCAGGAGGAGGTTGCTTTCTTCTCTCAGGCAACCAGCACCAGAACAAGAGGACACAGTCTCAAGCTGTGCCAGGGGAAGTTTAGGCTGGAGGTGAGGAGAAAGTTCTTCACTGAGAGAGTCATTCCCCACTGGAATGGGCTGCCCAGGGAGGTGGTGGAGTCACCATCCCTGGAGGTGTTCAAGGCAGGTTTGGACGTGGCACTTGGTGCCATGGTCTAGTCTTGAGGTCTGTGGTAGTGGGTTGGACTTGATGATCTTTGAGGTCTCTTCCAACCTTGCTATACTGTGATACTGTGATACGATGATTGATTTTTTTTCCAGAGTGTGAGGTAAGCAGCAGGGGGGGCTTAAGGAAAAGTTGTAGTGTGTCCTCTTGATTAAGGCATCTAAGTAAGCTAATCTGGTGGCACACTATTGGTCTGATATTAAATGTGAGTGGTCTTAGTATTGGTACTTAAATAAGGGCTTGTTGTGAAGGCCTGTCATTAGTAATCTCAGTGAGTTGTAGTAGTTTGTAATTGGGTACTTTTACCTGCATGGATTCGTTTGTTTGTGATGGATGCCTTGGGCATACTGTGTTTGTGTATATATATGTGGCTCATAGGCTCTTGCATTCACCTCTTTGAAAGCATGCTCAGGTCCTGTTCCATTCTAGTACTTGAATGAAAGTACAGAAAGCTGTTTCACTCAACAACACTATGCTTCAAACTGAGGAAGACACAGCCAAAATTTCTGGACAAAATCAGAGCTGATCCTTCTTCCTCTTTTTCCTAGATGTTCCAGTTGCTTAACATACTGGTCTAGTTTTAGTTAAACCAGAGCATTAGTTGTACTCATTCTTCCCCAAGTCACTTTTATGCCTGGGAGATCTTTAAGTCCATTAGTTTTGCTGGTAGGGCAGAGCACGAGCAAATGAGGACTTCGTTCCTGATTTGTCCAGTGAGTTTGCTAGCTAACAGAGCTCTTCTTCTTCACTTAAAAACGAAGGCCTGGCAGCTTCTGTCTGTATTTTTTTAACAGTGTATTGGATGTCTGTGGGACTGCAGCTTCATCCTAGGTATACCTTTCCCCAATATAATTCACCAGGAGTTTGCCGCTTTTGTTTGTATTTAGGTGGCTAAGATTCAAGTAATTCTTATCTTGCAGGCTTTGGGATTTACTGTTTGTTGCTATAAGTAGGATGAGAGTAGACAGAATAATACAATAGAACCTTAGGATGGATTGGGTTGGAAGGCACCCTCAAAAGTTGTCTCATCCAACCCCCCTTCATTGACCAGGGACATCTTTACCTAGAGCAGGTTCCTTAGGGTCCCATCAGGTTTGACCTTGAGTGCCTCCAGGGATGGGCACGTCTCTGGGCAACCTGTTCCAGTATTTCACTACCCTCATTATGAAGAACTTTGTCCTAGTGTATAGCCTAAATCTACCTGCTCTAGTTTAAAACCTTTGCCCCTTGTCCTATCGCTATAAGCCCTTCTAAACAGTCCTTTCCCAGCTTTCCTGTAGGCCTCCTTCAGAAGCTGAAATGTAGTTACAAGGTTCCCGTAGAGACTTCTCTTCTCCAACAACCCCAACTCTCCCAGCGTGTCTTCACAGGAGAGGTGCTCCAGCCCTCTGATCTCTGGCCCTTCTCTGGACCTGTGCCAGCAGGTCTGTGTGCTTCCTGTGTTGAGGACTCCAGAGCTGGACACAGTGCTGCAGGTGAGGTCTCACCAGATGCGGTAGTTAGTGGGATCCTAGGTGCCCCTTAAACAAAACCATAGGGGCGGAGGCCTGCCCCAGGGGGCTGGACCTGCTGGTCCCAGCACATTGGTACATTGTTATTCTGTTCCATTTTCAGGTATCACAGCTTGAAAGGTAGTGCCTGACTGATCTCTCCTCTGCTCTTCCATGCCTTTCTTCCCTCTGCTCCTCGCTGAGAACAGCACACTCTCACCTCAGGGGCCGTGGGGGCATTGGCAGCAGGAACCGAGCCACTGAGGTCTTGCAGGCCCAGCTGGGGGGGGGTCAGTTTCAGCCTATCTTTAGGCTGACTGAGGGTGGCAGGGGTGGAGGATTCTAGAACGCCAGTTTGGGCCTAGTGGATTTTATACTTATTCTACCTGATTGGCTTTTGTATATGCTCTTGTAAACAGAATTCCTCTTTAAAGTTCCACTCAGTGTGCAGTATCCTCACTCTCACTCCTGGAAAGGCATAAGAATCATTTCTGTCTGCAGTACCGGCTAAGCTCATAGCCCAAACTGTGCCACCAGAGCAGAGTGGCAGAATCAGCTCTCTGGATGTGCTGGCCATGCTTCTCTTGATGTAGCCCTGGATGCAATTTGCCTTCTAGGCTGGAGTGCAGCTCTCCTCCTCCAGTACCCCCAAGTCCTCTTCTGCAGGGCTGCTTTCAATCTCATCACCTTCAGCCTCTTGATAACAAGGATTGCCCCAACTCAGGTGAGGGACTCTGTACTTCACCTTATTGCACCTTATGAGGGAGAAGATCATACACAACCTGTGGCTGTTGGGACTCTGTGAGTCTTACTTGACTTGCATTCCTCCTCTGCCTGCTTCTCCAGCATGGTTAATGCTGAGATGGGGCATTAACAAAGAAAGTGGGACAGCAAAGACTAAGCTACCCTTCTACAGAAGCTTCACACATCTAGGGGGATTGAGAAGTTTTAGAGCCTGTGCTCAGCACAGGTGAGTTGTTTCTGTGGGCAATGCCAGCTGCTATACTGTCTTAAAAGTCTGAGTTGCTCATCTGGGAGATATGGAACCCACAGAGATGTGTTTTCTGTATAGAGATCCAATTACTAGAGAGAGAGCAATGTTGGGGAGCTATCTTCTTGCATACAAAAGTGTCACCATACTGTAATTGAATTTTCAAGAGTGAGAGGGCATAGAAGCTGGTGTGGTGACCACAGGCTCAGAACAGAGGAGAGGCATTCAAACCAAAATGAGATTTCAATTCCTTTATCTCCTGCTTGCCTTCTAATAAACATGGAAGCTGCAGCTGAAGTTTGCAGTTCTGGTGTTTGGCATATACCTTTTCATGTCATAATGTAATCTATTGTATGACAGACATTCAGAACATAACAGAAGCACGCAATGATTTTTATGCTAATGGTACTGTGAACCTAATTGCATTTCATAGCTAAATGTTTCTGTGTGGAGGGACAAATAGATCACAGCACTATCCGCACAGAACTGATGCATTGGTCACAGGTGATTTTAGAACCTTGCCTGGCCATCACAAATTGCCTTTGGCACAAAAATTTAGACATTGCACAGGTACCATGCTTGCTTGTGATAATGAGATGGAATTTCAGAACCTGCACGTGTACCGACAGGGTGGGTTTTGATATCTTTCAAGCTAAAGCACACCTTTGTGGTGGTACCTATTTCTGTTGTACTCTGGTCCAATCTTTAGCATGCTGACTGTGCACTTACACTATGATCTACTGTAACTGAGTCAGTAGTTAAAATCCACTTCCATCTCTATTAGCATATAAATAAAATTTTGCTGAAAGCATCCAAGAAGATTTTTGAGTCCATGCCTCAATCCTGTTACATAACACAGGTATGTATGACACGTTCAGTTGCTGAATGAAAAGGAGGAATTAACATTCCCTTAGAAAGATAACCAATTTTCTTGGAATAGACACTTAAATAAAAGAGAGTGTCTTATCCCCTCCTTCACTCAAAAGAGCCTGAGTTAATGGATGCTTTTATACCAGCCCTTGGATATTCTGAATCTTGATTTGAACTTGAATGAGGCTCAAATGTTGTTTGGTTTTGTGCATGTGTGTGCAATTTGAAAAAGACATTTAGGCTGTAGCTCTTACTAGTGATCCCTGTTTTAATTCCTGATAGTTTTTTGGTTTTTTTTTACTCCTAAATGACAACATGTGCCAGGAGGGCTTCCTTATGTGACTCATTTTGGTGACTTTCTTTATATATTTCAAGATGGTAAGGAGTTACACTCTTAGAATAAAAGACCTTTAACCTTATTCCACATAAATATTTACATCTTGGTTTGATTTTTTTGAATACAGTAAATCTTTTCCTGAAAGGTAGTAGCATTTAAACAAACAAAACAAAACCAAAACCCCAGACCACTTTATATTTTTTTTTCCCCTGTGGTGTACAAGAATGAATTACTTAAGCAATTAGAGCCCTAGGAATAATGACATAGCTAGCACAGATAAATATGGTTTTCCTCAAAATAAACTGGAGGGGCATGGAATACTTTTCTTACTGTAAAAGTGGTAAAATTCCAGATAGCAAGGAAGCTAGAAGTGGCAGTAAATTAGAGCCTTTTGAGCCTATAGAGACTAGTCAGTGAAAGGTTGAACCCACATTTCAGGATTATCTGACGTGTATTATCAAGAAACGCTCCTCGTATGTTAGAGAAAATACAAACTTAGTGCTATTAAATAATTTGGAGAAAGCAGACTTCTTCCAGTCATAGTTGTAGCAGTGTAATAACACATAGGAGACAGTAATGTAGAAAGAATCACTACATATCTGAATTTCTCCATCTGAGATTTGGGTGTTGAAGCACTGGGAACTTGCTTCTGTACTTGGAAGCCCACAGACATGCACAGTGAACCAGAATAAGGAAAACTATTACTGGCAACATGTGGCTTTTTGTAAACTATGTTGCTAGTGAAATTATTTGGACAGGCTTAATTGAAAGCAGTATAGACCTCTGCCTGTGCTGCTTTGTTTACATTTCAAAACTTCACAAATGGCCATTTAACGAATTGGAAAACTGAGGACCTGAAGCAATAGCAAAATCTAGAGTTTAAAATCTGAAATTTGCTCCCCAGTGCTAATTTATTCCTGTTGATCGTTGCCTATTTTTTATTTGTTCTTCATTTGAACCTGAAGTGTAGCTGAAGGTTATGTGCCTTGGAGGTTGTTGGTGTGTGTGCAAATTTCACTTAGTTTCAGTTGAGCTCACGCTCCTTTGAGCTGCCTTGTAAATACAAACCTCTGTGTATGTGTGTTTCGTTTTTGCTCTTGGTAGCATTTGTTTTGTTCTATTTGATCTTGGCATGCCTATGTATTAGCTCCGTGCTAGAGATGAGTCACTGTGATGCTATACAAATGCTGTGCTGTTTATCAAGTGTAATTTCAGACTTCATTTAAATATTTCCTTTAGCTTGAAGGTGCGTGCAACCTGAAGAACAGGCTTGACAAGATTTTAAAGTGTAAGTTGTAGCAAGGCAAGTGTGATCTGTAAGGAACTTACAACTCTGAAAAACACTACTGAGTTGTTGAAATGATGCAGAGAACAGAAGAAAAAATGGTAGAAGATGAGAAATACAGAATAAAATAGAGAATGAATAAAGTATAAAATCAGCTAGGAAACAGATTGTTCAAACTAATCTTGAAGAGAAGAATGTAAAATATGTTTTAAAATTATGAAAGAGAAAGTAAAAAGAGTAATAAAAAAGATATTTGTCTTTCCTTCTATTAAAATATGGCTAAATGCTGTAGCACTCTGTTCTCATGTGTATGTGAATAAGAGTTAAGTGGTTTGAACTGATCTGTCAGGACCTTCTTTGCATTTTAACTCTTAACTCTTTCAGTAAAGCATGGAAAAGAGTGCTTATTACCCCTTTCATGTAGTTCTTACAGCAGTAGTAGGGAAACCATCTAGAAACCATTTATTTTTTTTTATCTTTGAGTCATAGTCTTACCTTCCTGTCCCTTAGCAAAAGCAAGTGCCAAGTCCTGCATCAAGTCAGGAACAACCCCAAACACCAGTAGATGCTGGGGGCTGACTGGCTGGAAAGCAGCGTTGCATTGAACATCAAGCAGAACATGACCCAACAATATGCCTTTTCCACAAAGAAGGCTAATGGCATCTTGGGCTGCATTAGGTTGGAGTGTTGAGGGAGGTGATCCTTCCCCTCTGCTCAGCAATGGTAAGGCTGCACCTGGAGTGCTGGGTCCAGTTCTAGGCTCTCCAGTGCAAGAGAGATACAGAGATAGCAGAGTGAAGGGCTGCTAAGGTGATAACGGGACAGGAGTATCTGGCATAGGAGGAAAAGCTGAGAGATCTGGAACTGGTTAGACTAGATAAGAGAGGGCTGAGAATGGGGGAGAGGGAAGATCTTGTCAATATGTATAAATACTTACAGGGAAGGTGCCCAAAAGACTGAGATAGGTTCTTTTCAGTGGTGACTGGTGACAGGACCAGAGGCAACATGGCTGGATATATAAACGACGCAAGAACAGTAAATGACACAAGAACAGTACCTTTCAAGCCTGCTAAGGTTTTTGGATGCTGTCACAAATACATTTTCATTGAAAAGTTGAGGGAGGTATAGGCTGGATGAACAACTTGATTAATGGGTTGAAAATCAGCTATTTATTCACTGTTATCAGTACTGGCAGCTGACTGAGTGCAGCAGTACATCAAGGGTAGATTCTGGGGTCTATATTTTTCAATATTTAGTGATTTGAATGGTGATATATATTTGCAAATGACAGTAAATCAGTGGGAGTGGCTTGTATGATATATGACAGCATAAATCCCAAGGAATCTTGAGCAAATTAACTGGGCCATGAGAGGCTTGATGCAGTTGAACACAAAGTACGGAGCTGTGCACCTGAGTCATAACAATATTGTGAATCAGTGCAGGCTGGAAACTGATGGGCCAAGTGGCATCTTTTTTCAAAAGAACTGGAGGTTATGTTTGAACTAAGTTGAATATGAACCAGTAATGTACTGTCACTGTCAACAAATCTGGTACTGTGCTACACTTAGGAGTGTGACCAGCTGATCAAGGGAGATTATTGTTCTTCCGTACTGATCAGCCTACACCAGGAACATTCCTTTTGAGCCCAGTAGTTTAAAGTAAATGCTAAGAAACTACAGATATTTCAGTGAATGATTACCAGGATTGTCTGTTTTGTCTGATGTTGTATATGTTAACAGGCGATCCAGTAGCAGCTGGCAACTATTTGGAGGGAAGTTACAAAGATGGAGCCAAGCATATCTTGGTAGTGGCACAGTGTAACAAGACCAAAGACCATTTTTCAGCTTAAAAGGTTCACACTGGACATTAGGAAAACATTTCTCTGCTAGGACAATAGTGTAGTGCTAGAGCAGATTATTCAGAGAAGCCATGAGACCTCTATTCTTAGAGGTTTTTCAGGGGTTATCTGGCTGGTTGGTTGGTCTGTCACCCATCCTTGATCTGCAGGACAAAGGATATATCGGAGACTCCTGTCCTTCAATAATTTTATATTATTTTGGTTTGATTTTATTTTGCTTGGGAGTGTGTTCAGTAGAGCTACTTCAACACGCTCTAGCAGCATGCTTTGCAGTTATTTAATGTACCTCCAGTGTGTAGAGGTAGAGGTTGAGAAAGAAGCACAGTTGTGTACCTTTGAACCTTGTTCAGCATTGCCACCAGTAGTCCTCTGGGCTTTGTCCTGGGTGAATGTGGTAGTCTTTATGGCTTCAGGGCTGTGGCCTGTTTTTTCTTCCTATCAAGGTACCAGAGTCCAGGCAGAATTCTGTTAGGCAAGGATGGGTTGCCTGCTTTGCTTGTTTGTTTATTTTCTTTAAATTTATTTTTATCTTCTCCGTAATAATGAGAATTTCCTTTCTAGTAATGGAATTCTGATAGTGCTGCTGTTGGGGAATCTGTAGTGTCCTTACATGGTTCACTGCTTTGAATCAGTCTCTTGACTGAAATGGAGTTGAAGTGTGCAATGATATCTTCACATGTGCACACATGCACACACTTGACAACTTTGGGAAGCTGGCAACACCTCAGAAGCATTTTTCTCTTAAGAACCTTGTAGTTCACTAAATCAGTATCTCTATTACAAGGGCTTTCTTTGTCACTGTTGGGTCGGCAATTCGAGTTCGGCATAATAGGAAGCAAGAAAAGTGAAAGCAGTGCAGAGTTTATGGATTCTTACATTGTGTTTAACTACTGTTTGTGACTTCAAGAGTTAATAAAGACTCTGTACATTCACATCAGAAGACTGAGCTTACTTTCTGAGTATCAGCATTGTCTTCCTGCAGCAATATAGTAAAAATTTCTATGCTTAATAAGTTTAATATGAAAATATCCTCTATTCTGACTAATATGCCACTGATTATCCCCCTAACTTCATTTTAGTTGCTGCTTAATTATCATCTTTCAGAATTAGTATGCCACTACACTTTGGGTTTTCCTCTGGTTCTGGCAGTCATTTAATAATATTTCAAGTTTACAAGTTTACCTATTCTGTAGTGGGCCTGTGTTGTGAACCTGAAGTACAAAATCCAAAGTAGTCACTCATGCATTTATATTTGAAAGTCATAGCAGAGTAGTGGGTTGTGAGAGAATTGTGCTTCCTTTCTTCTAATTTGAGGCACTGGCACTTCAGGCTTTGCCCAGGCAACAGCTCCAGAAAATTGTACATTCTTTTGAGTATGGACTGCTGATTCAGGGCCTTCTGCCAAGTGATCACCTAGTTCATTTCCTTCCTGCACCTTGATTCTTGCAATCTGTTCTCTAGTACAGTTATTCACACATGCAAGAATTTTCTTAGTTTTGGAATTTTTTAATTAAATAGATTTGTCCATAAATGTCTTGTCTGCTTTATTTTTCTAATGCCATCCCCTTCCCTGCTCTGGGGCCTCCAGTTTGGCTTTTGCATTCATAATGGAAGTTCTTTTAAAGTATCTTAAACTTACAATGGCAGCCTTTAATTACCTGAAGGGGATCTACAAGAAAGCCAGGAAGGGATTTTTCACAAGGGCAAGATAGTGATAGGACAAGAAGGAATGGATGGAAGCTTGAGGAGAGCAGATTTAGACATGATGCTCTTTATAGTAAGGGTGGTGAGACACTGGAATAGGTTGCCCAGGAGGTTGTGGATGCTCTGTCCCTGGAGGTGTTCAAGGCCAGGCTGGATGAGCCCTTCGCAAACCTGATCTAGTGAAGGGTGTAATTAGATAATCTTGAAGCTCCTTTCTAACTCAAACTGTTCTATTCTGTTCTATTAATAATTATGCTTAGGCAAAAGTCCCAAGTCCAACAGCCATGCAAAGCGTATAGTAAGACCATCTAGATCAGGCACCATTAAAGCACAGTTGTACTGAGCGTTGCAGGATCAGGCAGCCAGAAAAATTGATGACCTTAAACAGATCTTGTAAGACTTAGTAAAGTATGTGTACCATCTAATAGAGACATTTGTTCTGTTAATGCTAGTAGTCCCTGTGGGTTCGAGCCTAAGAGAAGACAACAGGCAGTTTCCTGTCTTTCTCCAAGTTGCAGTTCTCAACTGTACCTCATGTATGTCAAAATCTACACCCGTTTCTGTGGTTCTTGTTTCCCTCTCCTTGGATTTACTGGTATCTTCTCTTGACTCTTAAAATACCTGTGCAGTTGCAGCCTCTACCTCTTTCAGTTAGTCTTTCTCCTCTACTTCACAGCAGTGACTTCATTTCTTCAATTTCTGGATCAGTAACATACTGAGTTGTTAGATAAATACTCCTGATATTGCATGCTTTCTTTGTCAGGTTATTGGTTTACCTTGTGTATTTAATATGGACAAAATTACTCCTTTTGTATTAATACAGTAACATAATGTGAACAAAAGATTCTTTGTCTCCATTAGCCCCTACCCTGTCTGAAAATGTCAAGATTTAATCAGTTTATCAAGATGCTGGAAAGTAGGATCGATAGCTGAGCTGCTGTAACATGCAGAAAATACAGATACCACATAGAGTTCCTGAAAGTAATTAAGAAGTGGTGTTAGTGCATGATAAAAATACAGTATGTGATGTCTTATTCATTACATACTGTTCTATATGCCAAGTTGTTCTGACCTGTAAACAAGGCAGTTCAGGTTTCCTTAGGAAGTGCTGTAAATAGTACAGCAGACTGCTGATATTTTCTAAATGAGGAAGACGTTTGTAATTCATGTAAATTTTCATCTCTGAGTACGATGTAAACATCACTGTTTTAAAACATCACTGAGTAGTCTACACACTTGTGATGGTCTGGGAGTTCCCTGCCCCCCCACACTTTATAAAATCACCCTGACTGGACTCAGCCAACTGGAAGTTAAGGACTGAAGCTCTGTTTACAGCTTAGCACAATGTACAAGCACAATATACAGAAATATTTACAGAAATATACCAGTTAAAGGTAATACAGAAACACAATCCCCCTCCCAGAAATCAGAGTTCCCAGGAGGGGCTCCCAAACACTCTTCCACTTTCTTTCCACTCCTCTACCTTACCCCAGAGTTTGCCTTATGTGCAAGGTGAGTGTGGAGGATTGGCCGGGGGGTTAGAAGTAGAATGGTTAGTTAGGTTAGCAGAGAGCCCAGCAGACAAAACCCATAGCTAGAGACAGAGAGACAAGACTCTCTGAGTATCTTATGTTTGTGTTTTTGTTCTTATACATCTCAGCAAGCCTATGAGTGAAGTAGACATCACCATTGTTTTCTTTTCAAAGCCTATAATCTATTTTTTTTCTCATTAAAATATTCCAATTAGCCTCAAACCAGCACAACACTACACTCAGTTCTTACACTTCTTGATAGGTTATATATATAGGGTTGATTGTAGATTATTTTTTACAGGTTTGTTTAATTTGAGCAATGTGTTTGGTATGTTACTTGTACCGGTTTTAATTTTTGGTGACTTGGTCTCATTATGTGGTGGGAAATGATAATAGTTTTAATCTACTTTTAGTGTTAAGACTTAGCCAAGGAACTTAGGCATAGTAATTCTGGCAGAATCATTCTGCTATGGTTACCTTGCAGAGCACCTATTCTGAAATGAGTGCTCAATTTCCTGATAAATTCCTCTTTCCAAGGTGCAGAACAAATCATTCGTAGCACAGCCTCTCCATGAGGTAAGTGAGATGTCTGTTACCTTACAGAGGAATGTTTTCCCAGGCTGTCATGCTCAGTATCCAAAAGCCAAACAAGGCATAACTCATTCCTTCATCCATGTATTTCTTAGAGTGTCCTGAAGACAACCAGTGACTGTCTGGAAGACAATGGTTTAAGCATTGACTGTGCTGGATTAAAACAAATCCATTCTACATACACCCTTCTGAAAATTATTTTTTGATGTCATGTGTCTTGGGAACCAGTTGTAGTACACTAATGGATTTCTCTTTTTTCTTTTTTTTTTTTTTTAACATTTGCTTTGTGCAGTTAGGCTTCCATTTTTCATATGCTTGACTGAATAGATGCTTTGGAGCAGAATAACAGAGATCATTGTTTAATTTAGTTTTATGTCTACCATTATCCTTGTGCTTCAGCAAATTCCTATAATTTAATACTTGCCCTAGTTCATGGTTTGTGCTGAAAATTCAAATCAACCAGCAGCTTTAACAGTGATGAAAGCCAGAAGACAACTCACTGCAACATAATATGAAAAAAAATCTTTGCTTCTAAATGCTGCATTGTAAACAAAACTGTATTAGTTCATTGTGAGTCAAAAACAAAGGAAAGGCTCATTACTAACAGACTGTTAATTTTATCTCTTTCCACTGACAGAAAGCTTAAATGGGGAGATGGGGGAAAGTGGGAGAGTTTGACTCAACATGGAAGATAAATCTAACCCTACATTTACATTTAAAGTAAAATAAAACTTGAAATTGCTTTTTAAAGGTTTAAATATTTGTCATGTTGTTGTTTATAAATTTTGTGTTTTCATGATTCACCAGGGAAAATGGATTCACTGAGAGTGAGAAAGTAATTCAGACTTGGGGAAGGATGATTTCAAATTCATAAGATTTTGCAGCCCCTGATGTGAAAAAAGAGACTGAAAAACATTTGGTAGTGTTTGCGCACACATGTGCTCCCCACTGACTCTCAGTGGCCCATGGAGTCTTAGCACTTAATTTTGTATGGAATCTTGGGGCAGGAAGGGGAGAGTGCTCTTGCCTCAGAATAAGTTGTATTTTGATGGGTTGATTGTGTTTTCATCACTAAATATATTTTAAGAGTTCCCTTTTAATCAAATGCCTGTAGATATTGAATAACAGTGACTTCCTTCTCTGAATGTTTGGGATGGGGAAGGAAGATTAAAGAAACAGAGGAAGGAGCTGTCATGTTTCTCCCTAAGTGAAGGAGTAAAAAACTTTTTGAGGACGTGAGTTCAGTGGTCTGCATTCAGAGTAGAGAGTATTGTCTTTCATTATAGGTGAGTGTGCCAGATGTAAGAGCTTGTCTTGAGCTAGTACATTAATAGTGAGTGAGGTGACTCCAGAGTCTCTTCTCTCCTTCTGAACACTGGCTATTTTGAATCTCATACTGAAGGCAATGTATGAGGAGCCTAGATACCAAGGACAAGGCTGGAGTCTGCAATGGAGAGTGATAGGCATTCGTATTGGGTTTACCTGGCAAGGTTTTGGCAGCAGGGGGGGCTGCAGAGATGGGTTCTGTGAGAGGATACCAGAAGCTGTACCCATTGTTGAACAGAGCCAGCTTGAGCTGACTCCAAGACAGAGCTGCCACTGGCTAAAGCTGAGCGTGTCAGTGATGCTGGTAGCACCTCTGTGTTAAAATACTTAAGAAGCGCTAAAAAACTCTGCATACCAGCTGTGAGAGAGCAAGGAAAACATGAAAGAAAAAGCCCTGTCAGACACCAAGGTCAGTGAAGAAGGAGGGGGAGGAGGTGATCCTAGGCACCAGAACAGAGATTGCCCTGCAACTCACAATGGAGACCATGATGAGGCAGGCTGACCCCTTACATCCCGTGAAGGACTGTAGTGGAGCAGATAACCAACTGCAGCCCATGAAGGACCCCACACAAGCACAGGTAGATGGGCCTGAAAGAGTCCGTGCTGCCACAGAGAGCTTGTGCTACAGTAGGCTCCTGGAACTAGGACCCCTGAGGGAACAAACACTAGAGCAGTCTGTTCCTGAAAGACTGTCCTGTGGAAAGATCCCATGTGGGAGCCACTCCTGAAGAACTACAGAGCATGGGAAGGACTCACACTAAAGAAGTCAATGAAGGACTGTATTCTGTTGGACTGTATTCTGCTGGATAGACCCAGCAGAGATGAAGTGTTGCAGACTGGTGTACCTATTCCCAAGTGCCACTTGGTGGAGGAGGAGATAAAAGAATCAGGACTGAATGTGAGACTGGGAATGAGGTGTGTGGAGGTGTGTGTGTTCTATTTTTATTTCTCACTATCCTACTCTTATTAATGGAAAATGAATTAAATGAATCTTCTACAAGTTGAGTCTGTTTTGCCTGCCATGGTAATGATCATCTTATACTTGTCTCAACCTGATGGGACCTATGGTCCAGCCTCATAACACCACTGGGGGCCTTTCCTGACATCTAGTTTGTTGATGTCCTTTTGTGCAACCTTCATGCAAGTCACCAACACACCTGAGCTGGATGTCTTCCAAAAAGCCAATGACGATGTGTTCCATCACTTCCTCCATAGGGTAGATGAAAGTAGTAAACAGGATAGCTTCCAGGACACATCCCTAATGAATCCCCCTTACAGCTGGTTTCCAGGTGATACACAAACCATTAATCACTACCCTTTCAGCCCAGTAATACAGCCATCCACAATAATCCACCTATCTATGTTGCAGCATCTCAGCTTGGATGGAAGGGCACCGTGGGTGGCCTTGTTGAAAACCCCACAGCTGAGGTAGAGAACTTTTGGTAGTCTTTCATCCAAGATTTAAAGAGAACATAAGATCCTCAGTGTGTGTGATGAGTGATTGATCATTCATCTGAATTGCTTGTTTTCCCCACGACGTATATTTTTGTATAGTGAGATGAAAAATGGCATCTCTTAACCTACAAGCTCTCTGGCTGCATCAACAGTCATATGTGCTTGGTTGCTCGTCCTGAATAAACTATCAAATGCTCTCTGTAAATCCACACAGCTGAACAACTGAGTTTACTTTTGTTCTTCCTGTGTCATTGGTATGAGTGTTGTATCTGGTTGCAGTTAAAGGCTCTGCTGGCTACATATATATGACTTTGAAGTTGGCTGAGTTGTTGGTGTCATTTAAAAGCCATCAGTAAGCAAAATTATCAATATGGTCAGAGTTTGGCTTGGCTTGCATAACTTTGCTCCAACAGAGGAAAGTTGCTCTTGACTGTTGTCCAAATCTGCAAGTCTGGAAATGAAAAGCATTGTTTCTGTTAATAGTGATCCCAAGGAAGTGGTGAATTCCCCAGTGTTGTCACTTCTAGTATTTGACTGGATAGAGTGCTGGGCCATTCTGTCTAGGCTGTTATGCTGGTTTAAGGCTCAATGGAATATTTTAATAAGATAAATTAAATCACTGGTTGTAAAAAGAAAATAATGACACAGTCTGTATCATTCATTGGTTTGCTGAAAGGGATAAAAAGCCAAAGTATAAACAATTTGTCCCTTTTGCTTCCGAGTGCTGCATCTCTTTGCTTTAGGTAAAGATCAGTCTGCTGGACTTCTTTTCAATATAATAAACCTAGGTCTGATGTTGGGGGTCTGATGTTTTTCTACTGATTAGTGGCATTATCTGAGATAGGTGATTCCTGTAAGCTCGAGCTATTGTTTGTTCTAACTTCATTCAAACTGTACTAGTGAGTTGTTTGTTTTTAATAAAACACAGGTGACTGTTCCTGATGCATCTTCTCTCTTTCTGAAAAGAAATCTAATTTGTAGTGATCTTTCTTACTTGCATATACTTGGCTAATTACATTTGTTTTTAAAAAGAATTGTCTTCCTTACTGCCCACTGAAAATATTTTTAGTGGCAAAGTTCCCTGATCTTTCTCTGTTTTTTAAACTGCTGATTATAAACCTGCAGTTTTAAGAGGGTTTACTGACTTTTCTGCAACTCTGGATTTCTGATTCTCTTCAGAGGGAAGCAAGTAATTGAAGTAGATTCTTTGGAGAGGTTCTGTGACAGTGTATGAAAGAACCAAGGGTGAAGAGTGCTGAGGTCTATTGGCTGCCTGAATAAATAAATAACTTCTAAAAGAGTTTGTCTTTGCATTTGAGATCCATAGAGCTTCTGAGCAAGGAGCTTTGTCCTCAAGTTCTAAATTCCCTTTGTGGTCTCTGCATCTGTGTTTCACATCTTTGGGCACCATTTACTGGCTCTAACTGTCAGGGTGATCAATAATTAATATGATATATATGGAAGGTTTAGCATTTTATAAGAGTTTATGCTGGATAAGGGAATAGGTAATTACTGCTACTGTTAGAATGCACATGGTATTAATTTTCTGCTATGAAAAATGCCACAAATAATATGTAAATTGTGTAAGTTTGTTTTTTCATCTTTTTTAAAAATAAAATATAGAAATATTTGACTGTGAATTTTGTGAACATAAACAGTGTGGAATATTTTGCTTGAGGAGAACATAATTCCTACACCCTTTTGCTTTTCCAGGCGAGCAAGTGGTGGTATGGTGGGAGCCTGTTCTATACACTGAAAAAGATGATCTGTAAGGAATAGTGTAAGATACCAATTCTTAGAGCAGTCCTACTACGTTTAGTCTCCCAGCTATAACACAGCTTTGTGGCCACTCCCTTACCCCTGTACCTGGCATTCAGGAAACAGCTTTTGGCACGACAGGCCCCGTACCTGACTGTACAGTCTCGCCTGTAAGTGAATGTGTTTGTGTGGGGAGGGGACTGAAAAGCTCAAATTAGTAGTGATGTTATGCTGATAAAAATTCTGCCCACAGGCAGTTTGCTAAGCACATAGCTATACAACTGCACTGATAAACCTCTTGGGTAAGAGCTGGATGCAGAACCTGTGACTTGCTTAGCTGGGGTAACAGGGACCCCACAGGCTTACCTTTATATAAAGTACTTCTGGCTTGTATTGCATATGCATCCAATTGGGCATTACTACTGGTTTTAGCTGTGTCTGTGCTAGAGGAAGGTTGTGAACAGAGCCTTATCAGTAAACTTTTTTTATTGTAGATAGTCCTAAGAGTCCTATTTAAAAACAAGTTAAAAGAAATCGAAAGAGTTGAGTTAGGCATGCAGAGAGACAAAATGTATGTGAAACACATCTGGAAAATACTGTTTGTGCAGTTGTATCCGTGGTGCTTCGGGAGTTTCCCCCCCTACTTGGAAATCACCAGACAAACTCAGATGGCTGGAAGTTAAGATGAAGCTCTATTTACAGCATGCCACATATTTACAAGCATATATACACAATATGTACAGACATATACAATTATATACAGGTTAGAAGTAATACAGAAATTCAAAATCCCTCCCGAGCAGCAAGACTGCCCAGGAGGATTTCCCAACTATCCCCACCCTTCTCCTTCCCACCCCCTTATCTCTGACAAAATAAACAAAATAAGCAACATATAGCTCACATGATTAATTGTAGAAATCAGAAGGTGAGAGATCAGAGATGATAAGGGGTTAGAGGGAAATTACTAGATTGGGTGACACAGGTTTCATGCAGAGGAGTAAAGGCAAGATGCAGCCAGGCACACAGGCTGAAGAAGTGAGAGACATTGTTTATATTTTGAGGTTTTATCCCTCTCAGCAGAACCAGTGAGTGATACAGACATTGCTGTTATTTTTTTTTCACAGCAAATGATCTAATTTATCTCATTAAAATATTCCAATTAGCCTCAAACCAGTACAGTATCTATTTAAAACTATTTCTCCTCAAGGAGCTTTCACATGCAGATATATAAAAAAGGCAAAGATGTCCTTCACAACTTTGGTACTGCCATTAGCACAGGAAAGCAGAGAGTCTTTGCTAAACTCCCCTGGGGTTCTCTTCTGATAGCATTTGCCTCTTTTTCCTTGTTCTCTTCTAGGTCAGCTTAGCTCATGCTAGGGTTCAGTGTTACTTCTCAAATGCAATTTAAAGTCATTACCTAGAATCTCCTCTATCGCTCTAGAAAAATGCCCCCTTTATCTCACTCTGGTTTGTGCAGGAGGGCAATGGGCAAGCCATGCAAAGGAAGCATATCATTGTATTAGACTGGTGTAATCTCTTGGAGGTGGCTGCTAGTTCCCCATCCATAGCTTAGCTCTTATCACTTTGTACCTCTAACTTTGGGGATGCAGAACTGTAAATTTTATTTCAAGTGAAATCACATAGGTTAAAAAGTGTCAGCATAGGCCTTCGTTCTACTCATCGTAACTACTTTGTGTTTTCACAGCTGTGTTCCTGAATCTGAGGGGCATGTAATATTTCAGGCAGGTCAGGAGAGGGAGCTGGCAGTCTAGTGGTGACAAAGGTTCACCTTTCCATACAAATAACCATTTTTATTGTGACTCTGAGGGTAGAAATGTTATGGGGTAACCCATCTGTATCTGAAATAACAAGAGTCTTCACACACTTCTAGAACATAAAGTTAAAAGTAAGGATTTTTTTACTACTTTTGTTCTATGACTGATGTTCTGTGATTTTATCTGTTCCCTGAGGATCTCATTTAGCAGCGTGGACAGTGCCAGAGGTCAGTAGTATGTGTAGATGATAGGGACAGTAAACAGAAACTCTCACCTTCATCTGAGTCTAATAAAACAAAAATGTCAGTGTGGATACTGATGTTGCCAGTAAGAATTGCACTTGGAGCACCTATTGCAGAAGTAACTGTTGGCACTTCGTGTGGCTTTTCAAGAGATGAAAGACTCTTCAGAGACAGCGTGCCCTTCAAATGACTCCCAACTGTGAAATGACACTGCATTAAAGGTTTCCCTGCTGCAGCAAGTTAGCCTCAGTCAACAGCCATGCTCATAATCAGCTCCTCATCCAGCCCTCCCCTTCTACAGAATGCAAAAAGAAAACAGGGAGAACAAAAGGGCAACAGAAATGCTTGTGGATCCTTGTTAGTTTTCTTTACTCCTGATGTCCCACCAGCAGCAGCAGCCAGTGGGTCCATTGTGAGTCTGGCTGTAACCCAGCTGTGTCCAGCCTCCCCTAAAGAAATTAAACAGTGAAATTTTCCCTTCTCGATTATGTATGTCTCAAGAAATAACATTTTCATGCTTCTTTTTCTCACCAGCAAGGCGGACTTCTGAGGCTCTAGGTACTGTAAAATCACAGCTTAGTGAAAGTGTGTGTCTTGAAAACAATTGTGTAAAAGCAGCCTTTGGAATGGAAGAAGTTCACTTTGCAGATCATTTTACACAGCTGGCCCACCTGTTGTACTTGTCAGCTTGAGTAAGAGGTACAATGTGTTTTGGAGGTGGGGGAGGAAGTGGCTGGAAGCAGGGATGTGCAGACTGGCAAAAGAAACCCTATACTCACCCTTCAAATTTCACTTTACTCTGTTGAATCTGTTTTAACCGTTGCTGTGCATAACATCTTTTCAGCAGATTACTTGGCATGGATTGGGCCTTTTTAGTGATGGTTCTGCATGTAAAGCAATATCCTCTCTGCTACATTTTCTGTATATTCCCTGTCACACTCTGCTGCTGTTCCAATGTATGATTCATCTCAATGAGTTTGTACTTTATGAATATTTTTTTATTATTATTCTTTACTGCAAAGCTTTGAAGTAGCATATTATTCTTCGTGTTTTGGGTGTTTGGGGTTTGCTTTTTGTTTTGTGTTCTTTGCCTTTATGTAGCTTAGGGTGATGTGAGAGACTTTGCCATGATAGCAGGACATAGGCCAAGGTATCATGATCTGACTAGATGCCCAGTGAAGAGATGAGAGTCTGAGTGCTAAAGAAAACTGCTGCTGTGTAGCAATAGTGAGGTTTATTGTCCCAGTCTACTGGCAGATGTAATGTACGTAATGGTAGTGTGCTTTCCTTTTCCTTGAGGTTCCCTTTATGCCCTTTAGTGGATATGACTTGTGGGACTCCTATTTTTTTTTAATTTCTAGTTTTTTCATAAGCTGTGAGAGTAATTTGAAGGAAGCTGCTTGACTTAGTTGGGTGTCAACATTTTCAGAGCTGACAGATGTAATTTTACTGCCCGTTAAGAGTAAAATGAAAGGTGGTTGTTGAGTTGGGCAGAAATACAGGATTATATTTCAAAAAGATACGGAACATTACAGAACATATGAATCCTTAAATGCCTAATACCTAGACAGGATATATGGAAACCCCTTTAAACCTTCCCCCAGCCCAACTAAACTACACTCCCCAATGCTTCTCTTCTCTCCCACCCAGTTCTTCTGCCACCATTATGTCTAAACAGGCCAAAATTGTGCAGGCCAAGTTAGTCCTCTGCAAGTCATGACCAGGCCTGCCCCCTCATCTGACCAGACAAGCAACTCTCGCCAAGAGGGCAGGCAGGAGGGAGAAAAGGAGAGCAAGTTGGCCTTGCTGCCAACTTACAAAGAGATAGCAGAATTATGGAATTGAAGAACATTACAGTTTCCTGGGTCCACCTCTTGGACTGTCGAGTCCCTGAAGGATTTTTCAAGTCTATACTTCTTATATCTGTGACATTTGGTTTGGGTTTTTTTTGGCATGTGGCTTGACTTTTTTGGTTGGTTGTGTGTGTTTTGGGGTGGTTTTGTTTGTTTGTGGGGTTTTTTTCTGCTTTGGTTTTTCATCATTTTTTGAGGGATTCTTTGGCTTGGCTTATAAACTTCGTTTTCTCAGGAAATGGTAATTTTAGTTTGGGGCCTTGACACAAACAACTGGGAGCCAAATGCTTGTCCTTTCAAGGGTATAGTAACTAAATGCTATTATGGGGAGTTTTTGAAGGGTCAGGGTTTGGTGGTGTCTGTGTTTGGTATTTCTTGTTTTGGGGATTTTTTTGCAGCAGAGATGAAGGCAATTTCGGCTCTTACTTTTTAGTCACTTTCTCAAAGGTCCTAGAATGAATTTTGTTTTCATTCAGCTGAAAGTTTGTTATAAATTTTCTCAGTCACAAGCAAATTCATACCAAAGACAATATGAAATTTATTTGTTAAGCAAAAGCAAGCAGTGCCGGGCACGAGGGCAGTCTTTGCTCTACCAACTCATGCAATGAACACACAACAGCCTCTCCTATTTATACGTTCAGCTTATGCATATGTATCAAGTTTTTTGGAATGTAAATGAGTTCTTGGAATTCTGGCTGCGTCAGAGCCCTCCTCTGCGCCTGCGTTGTCTGGGCTGTTGGCGGTTCCCTGGGTCCCTCTGGTGGTTGCTGGAGATGAAAACCCAGGTCCTCCTCCGCATGTCCTCCTGACCCCTGGCGCACACGCAATAGAACCTGGCCACACAAGTTTCCCCCCTCCACAAGTGACACAACCCCACTAGTTCCTGTGCTACTTCCCTATCTAAGGGAGGCACATCTCCCCCTTGGTGTTATCTTACCACCTATCATACCCTTGTTTATCACAAGTTTAAGTGTATCATCATTTGCATTTTCGTTTGGGCACATTCAAGAATGCTGCTTTTTCCTACAGTCCATACTACATTTAAAGATAAATTGCATGCAGACTCTAAAGCAATGCTGTTGCTACTGCCATGACAGAGTGAGAAGCTTAGTGGTTATTTGAACAGTCTCCAAGTGAGCTTAGAGCCAGAACTGAAATCTCGAGTCAGTGCTTGACTGGTAAGAAAATAACCTAACATTGTGTAGCTTGAGTTCGATGGCCTTATGGAAGTAAGATATGTTAATAACTTGCTTTTCTTTTAAGTCTTAACACTGAATTTGTTGTGTGCTGTTGTGTACTGCATTATTTCAAGCACAAAAATATAACTCTCTGTATTGTTAAAAATTATTGATCAATTCATTAGTTACCTGTTACGAATTATGCAAAATTAATAATCTATAGTAATTTTGATATCCAGGCAAACATTATTAATAACTATTAAAATTGTTTATTCACATTAAATCTTGCCAGAGAACTTATTTACAGTGTTTGAAATACACAGTTTGGATACTTATACACACAGGGAACAGGCAATTTTAAGAAGTAACTAGCAAATACAAACATTAAACTTAAAACTGGAGAGAGGTTCTTAGTTTCAATTATGCCGCTTGCCCACCAGAGGACTTGAGAGGCTCCTTTCTGCTGCTAAATGTGCTGGTTTGAGGCTCACTGGAATACCTTAATGGAGAAAATTATATTATAGGCTGGGAAAGGAAAACACTGGTGATGTCTACTTCACTCATAGGCCTGCTGAGATGTTTAAGAATACAAAACATAGATAAGACACTTGGGCTTGCAGATGCTCTTGGTCTCTCTAACTTCTTGCCTTCTCCTCTCTGCTGAGTAACCTAAGTACTTTTCTTCTAACCCCCCTGGCTGATCCTCAAAACTCACCTTGTATGTAAGGCAAACCTTGGGGTAAGGTATAGGGGTGGGGAGAAGATGAAAGGGTGGTTAGAAGCCCCTCCTGGGGTCTCTGATTTCTGGGAGGGGCGTTGTGTTTCTGTATTACCGTTAACTTGTATATGTCTGTAAATATTCCTGTATATTGTGTATATATCTGCTTGTATATTGTGCTGAGCTGTAAATAGAGCTTCAGTCCTTAACTTTCGGCCAGCTGAATCTAGTCTGGGTGATTTTACAAAGTGTGTGTGGGGGGGGGAACTCCCAAACCATCATACTAAAGCAGAAGGGCACAATAGAATCTAGTTACAGAATTTCTTACAGAGGCTCTGAGTATTCACTCACAAAATAGTATCAGAAAGTACCCAAAACACTTGAAGGGAGTTCTATGGGTGTCTTGAAAGTCATTGCAGGCAAAGCAGAGCATAATGTGGCAGGGCACAGCGGGCAAAAGCAAAAGTGAAAGCAAAAGCGAAAAAGCCCTGTGGCAAAAGCCTACTTACTGATTGTCTGAATGTGATGGTCCCTTTGACCACAGAGAGTCACCACTCAGAATGGCACTTTGCCAAACCTGACGGTATCAGGTGAAGTCAGGAGCTTGCTGTGGGAAGTACAGGTCTGGGCAAGGCTTGGCTGCGCCCTGCAGGCTGCTTGCCCCTGCCTCCCCCAGCAGAGGGAAGGGGACCATGGGATCATGCCTGGGCAAGCCAGGACATGGACCTTCCACGACATTACCCTGGGAGGAAGGTGGGGCAAGCACCAAGATAATGCCTAGTTTGCAGAAAGCAGCATATACTCAGCATAGTGTCATTGCTAGAGAGTGGCCTGGAGGCTGGAACTTTGGAAAAAAATACTGCCTGCCATCTTTGGCAATACTGCCTGCAGCAGCATTGCTGGGACTGGTAGTGTGCTTTTCATTGCAGCTTTTGCAACTCCTGCCATGGCCTCAAATAGACACTTTGCTGAAGCTGTTAGGTATCGTAGCAGCTGTGCTATATACTGTGCAGCTTTTTTAAGCTAAGAGCCAGCTTCGATGTGCCTACAAGAGTCATAATCCAATGGGTCACTTTGATGTAGTCACATACTCTCTCAGTGAGCCGTCTTAGGGGGTAGTATTTGTTTTACCCTCTTCCCAAGGAGGGTAATGAAGAGATTTGTATATAGAAATTATGCAGATATAGTTTTCTTTCAGTCCAGGTAAATGTGTTTGAGAATGTGTCCAGGAGAAGGGAAGTTGAAGGATCATGCCTGGGCAAGCGATACCATCAGAGCAGAGCAGTATCAGGCCTGTAAAGCAGAGGATTGCTAGCTACAAGTGCTTCTTTATTTACACTTACTTGAAGCTAAAACCTGGTGTCTGTGACCATGAGATCATAACAGTCCTCTCTGCAAAAATATTTGATGGCTTGCTTTCTTCAGAGAAAGAAACTATGCCTGCTCTACCTATTCACTTCTGCTACTACTTAATATTCAGTATGGGCTGTGTTACAGTAAATTGGCTTTGAATTTTGTTGTTGGCAGTAGTTTATTTTCCTTTGTTTTGTCAACTTGCAGGCTATTTCTTCATGTACCTTCTACGCTAACTGGTTGTTTCCCAAACTTGACTTGAACTGTTTCTGAAATCTGTAATCTGAGCTCTTTTGTATGACTGTTTTGTTTAGTGATGTATAAATTTGGTAAGAGATGAATCCCCTTGCATTCTGTCTGGTTCTTGGAGATTAGAGAGTCGGGGGGCATCTGCAAGTAGCTCTTTAAAAAGATGCCAATTATTGTTGTGACTTCAGGCCTGACACCAGATGCTCAAACAGCCTGTCTGCTGTAGGTCCTGCTGTGTTCAGAAGAAGCAATCAAGTGCTTGAATAGTTCAGCTTACTCTCATCTGTAATATATACAGGTTTTCTAAGACTGCTGGTGATAAATGTGCTAAACTACAGACCAGCTCTATGTCCCCTTTTCACACCCTTTGGCAAAAACACTTTGAAATTACTCTTGAGATAGCTACAATCAACGCTTATCAGCCTGTTTAGGCAGAGCCAGTTGGTCTAAAATGTGCCTGGCTACTGAACTTGCACTTCGTTTCATTTCCACCAAAAGCACATTAAAACCTCTTGCCTATTCACATGTCAAGTCTGGAGGAGTTTCTAATTAGAGAAGTTAATCTTAGTTTTGTCAGGTTTTACGTGACAAGGACTTCTATAGATTCCTTGGGACTGAAAGTCTGGCAGTTAAAAGTTATCCTACTTGAAATTTGGGGCATACAGCTGTCACTGTGGCTCTACAAGGTGCTTTATACCCATATATATATCCTTGAGAGAGGACTCGGCAAGAAATCCTAATTCAATGTAAAAATTCATGGTCTCACAAAAATATTATGGGGAGTTACTTGAGAAGGGCTTCCAGGATACAGAGTGGAGAAAGCTGGCATGGCAGTCAAGTGGGAAAGGGCTGACTGGCATGAGAAACATGGATTTTTGTTTTTTGTTTTTTTTTCTTTTCCTCTAAGTAGTTGTTGATCATTATGGAGCTTCCCAACCTGCAAAATGTAATTCAGGCTTTTTATTTTCTTCGAGGACAAAGAGTTAAAAGGGGACGCAGGGAACACCTTCCAGCTTGTTCAGTGTTACCTTGTGCCATGGCTAGTAAATTGGACACTTGAAACAACCCCCACTCCCACCTTCATAGGGCTGGTCTGTGAGGTTTCATGGTGCTTGCTGAAAAGATATTAATTAGTATTAATAAAATATCAGGTGAAAATATTAATAAATTTATGAAAAATATTTCTTGATGCAAAGGCTTGCCAGAAACTTATTTACAAGGCACAGATGCACAGTTGTGGCTGTTTACATAGGAGACAGGCAATTTATACAGTTTAAGCAAAACCAGAAAAGCAAACATTAAGTTCAACTGGAAAGAAGTTCACGGCAGTAATGCTGCTTGCCCACTAGGGCATTTTATGGCCGCTAAGCAAGGCGGCTGACACAAGAACCTTTATGGAGCCTTGTGACGTTAGATGTGCTGGGTTTGGTAACAGCTAAGCTGTTTTTGCAAGGGATGCGCCCTTAGGCGCCTTGCAGGCAGGCAAGGGGTGCGGTTGGCCGGCAGGCGGTGAGCAGGCAGGCAAGGGGTGCGGTTGGTCGGCAGGCAGGCGGTGCGGTTGGCCGGCAGGCTGTGTCTTGGGGTTTTTTGTGGTGCTCGAAATGGCTGGCCAGTGCACACAGTGAGACTGACAGGTCCGGAACGCCTTTTGTCCCTGCAGCTTTTGGCACGGCAGCTGTGTAGTTGCTTGCTATGAAAGGCTTTTTTTAGCTGCAACCTTGCCAGTGACCCTCCTTGTTTCTCAGGGCAATACAAGGCAAGGCTTACCATTTTGGCCAGTATTGATGTAACCTTTCTGAGACAATAATGACCAATAGCAGAAGAAAGTTAAAAGGGAGAAACTCGATTACTTTCACCTATGGAATCAGATTTGCCCAGACATGGCCAGAGGTACACACAGTCCCTATGTGTGCCACAAAGTCGGAACCACCTGGAGCACGTGCACTTGGTTTCCCTGGATATGGGACATATCCAGGCAAGTCTGGGCCACGTCCATGTCACCTGACTTACAAACACCCAGCCCCTTGTCTGGTTTAGGGCATGTCTGGGGCTTGTCCTTCCAGGACACTTAAACAAGTTCTTCTAGGTTCCAAGGAACACTCCACCAGAAACTATCAGTGATATAGTTGTTGCTTAAGAAAAAAAAAAAAAACCAAAACCAACAAACAACCCACAATTCCCTCCCCCCTAGTAAGCAACAAAGACAAAAAAATAACCCCCAAAACAACTGCAGAACCAAGATTTTGCAGCTTTCTTGGCATGGCTTTTCTCAAATACCCAAATACAGTAATTTTCATGACAACAAAGTAGCAGCTGTTCATAATAGTATATGTATATTGTTTGCTGCCACAGCATCGCTTTTTTGAGATGTAATTTGCATGCCTTTTACAGCTGACAGGTCTAAATGATCTGTTTAGCAAGGTAGGACTATAAAATAGTTTAAGGTTGGGATCTTTAAGATGTAGCCTCAAAAAATATGCGCAAGTTGAAAGTCTGTAGAGAAACTGTGATTTGTTAAATTCCAACCGATTAGATCTACTCTAAAAATGTTCTTTACGCAGCCCCAGGCTTGGAAAGAGAAAACTCTGTGTGTTTGTTTTGCTTGTTGTTTCATTTATTTGTTTGTTAAGCTGCTGTGTTATCTAGAATGAGGAGAGGAGGAAAAGACCATGAAAACCACAAGTTTCTCACGTGGACAGTTTTTCCATTAGAGACTTCTTTAGTGCATGCATAATTCCTGAGGGAAAGCCTGTATCACCCATTTCATTGAATGCACAGGTACCAATTTATCAGTCCGCAATCTGACTCTCTAGACAGTCAGGCAGGGAACAGGCAGAGAAAAGAAGAGGTCAGCCTTCACTGTTAGTAGAGGAAAGAAGTTAAGTCAGTTTTCTCTCCCTCTTTACTATGACACCTCAAAGTTTTTCATCAGCAATTCACTGGCTTCAGCAGCTTTATCTAAGTGGTATAATTTGGTGGTGAAGTTCATTTAGCAACAAGTTAAATGTTATAATCTCCTTTAAGATGTGTATGTAGTACTGTGTTTTATGGTCTGCTGTGCAGAGCTGTTCTTTGTGTAATACATATGTTGAACATTAACTACTGTTGGGGTTCAGAAGGTGGAGTGTGCTCTCTCTGCTTTCTGTTGGGTGTGTGACAAAGATAAACATACTTGTAGTTAATGTCATAAAACAAGCAACCAAGAACAGAGTGATCATAGGGCATCAAATCAGCTTTAGCTAGTTTTTTTTAATTCCTCATGTCTTGCAGTTTCATTTTTAGTACTTTGGAGGGTTTCCTCCTCCCTCATGGGAGAATCAGTTTAAATTCTGATGTGATTTGGTTCAGCTTCTTTTAACAAGTGTTGAATTTATTGCATGTGAGAAAATATTTTGGATACTTAACCTTTTGTTTCATTTATAGCAATCCTTGTACACATAAGGTAATGGTTTCTTAGCAGCACGCTGCTTTAAGAAGCTGTAGTATTCTCATCTGCTTTCATTACCATGTTGAACTTTTCTGTTATTCAGCTCTTATCCCCCTCCAAAATAATAAAGCATTTTCTTACAATGATAATTTAATGCTTGAGTTTTCGTGCAGCTTGTTTTAGTGGATCTCATAATGCTGTTCCTGAGACTGTCTAAGATTTTATTTCTGTGCTTCTGCTTTGTTAGTAAAAAACAACCAACCCCACAAAACTCAACAAAATCAAAATTCATAAAACTCAGATCAAATTTTCTACCTACACCTAAGCTGTGGGAATTGATATGGACAAAATCTGTTCCACAGCGACGGCACAGAGAGGGACAACTGATAAGGAGGACAAAGAGCAGTTTGTGAGCAATGGACCAAGGCAATCGAAAGGCTTTGATACTCAATTAGGGAGGACTTGTTCTTCTCACCTTAGTGTTTGCTCTAACATGGCTCTAGCCTTGTGGAGAGGAATATTAGCTATCTCTTAGATTCAGGGAGGATGCTTTCTGTTTATGCCAATTATAACTATAAAGCTGTTTATTGTTTTCCTGTCTACGTGCTGTGCTGGGCCAGCCCCATGCTGTGCCTTCCTGGCCCTGGCCGGCCCCTTTGCCGTGCTGGTGTCTTTCATTGGGGGTTACCTGTTGTTCATACACTGTTATGTATATAAACCACTGTCTCTGGCAATAAAATTCTGCACAAACCAGCCAAAGGGTCTGTGACTTCAATGCCACACTAAGCTTGCTTGACCTTCTTGGAAAAACAATGTGGTAGTTTAAGGCTGATTGGAGAAATTAGATCACTGATTATAAAAGAATAATAATGATACCACTCATTGGTTTGCTTAAGGGGATAAAAAGCCAAAGTACAAACAATTCTTCCCTCTTTGCTTTTGAGCACCAGATCTTTTTGCTTCTCTCTCTAATACCTTCCACTAACCTTAGCTAACAGGTAACACGTAAGCCTTGCTGGTTTCTGGGGGGGGGGAGAGGGTGGTGCTGGCCCCTTCTGGGCTTCTTTTCTTTGTCCAGGAGGGCAGTTTTGATTTCTTTATTATTTCTAAATTGTGTATAATTGTAGACACCTGTAAATATATTCTGTAGATGTGCTTGTAAATTTATCTTTGCCGTAAATATGTTTTTATCTTACTTCCAATGCATCTGAGCTTGTCTGGTATATTTTAATTGGGGGGAGGAGGGGGAGAAGTTCCCAACCCACTGCACACAAAGGTGAAACTCTTCATCTTGTCTTTTGCTGGAGAAGACAGATTTTAGATAGCTATAAATCAGTACTGAACAGAAGACCTGCATGTTAGGAATGATGCTGCTTTTGTGCAGAAGGCTAGACTGAAGGAGCTGAATGCTGTTTAGCTCTCCTTCAGTTGAAATCAGTGAATTTTGCTACATTTTGAGGTGAAGTGGGAATGCATAGTATGTTAGAACTTTAAAAAACCCCAAACAAACAAACACTCCCCCCCAAGCAAACCAACTAACCAACCAAAAAACACAAACCAAAAAATGCTCAGAAGTGTGTGAGGGACAGCAGGCACAAAAGTGGTTCTAGATCTGTACTTTCCTTGTAGCTTTAGTCTCTTACTGAGATTTATGATGATCTCAAGTTTTAGCCCAGAGATTTTACTTGCTCAGAAACATGAAAACTTCCTTTCCATAATAATAAAACAAGATTTGCATAAAAATTTGGTTTGTTATACCCTCTTCCTCCTACCTAAGGTAGACCTCCAAGCTATGCTTCTAGTGTTTGAAGTTGAAGCCCTGGTTATCTAAATTCTTGTGCTAACCTCAGAACAAGTAGGCTAATGCAGCCTAGCTTTAAAATCAGCTAACATTTCTGCTAGTACCTGTAGTCCATGATAGGAGGTAGTTGGGTTTTTTTTCCCCTATGCCTGTGTGTTTCAGATGGCATGCCAAGTAAGAATTGGAGCTTCTTGGGAGAGAAGGCTTTTTTTATTTTAAGGCTGTAATTTAAGGGCTGTAAATGTGATTGCAATTAGCAACATTGAAAGATTCTTGGGAAATTCGATTAATTTTCCTCACAGTGGTCTTCAAGTATTCAGACTCTCAAAAATTAATTTTCTGCAGCTTGCACGGTAGCATGGAACTGCATGACTGCAGTTGATATGTTTTAACAGCCAGCAGATTTCAGGCAAAGTGTCAAGTGAACTTTTCCTGGAGGATGGGGCTTCCTGAGGCTTGAAATGTTGATTTGCTCTGTGATTTAGGGCACTTGCACAACATAATCCTTTCCTTTCCTCTACACTTTGTTGCAGCAAACTTTGAAAATTTTCTTTGGGAGTGAAATCTGATGCTATTGGAATAGCTGCAGACACAAACAATATGCCTCTATATCTTTCTTGTATATTGCCATTGTGCATCAGCTCTCCCTCATTCAAACTTCAGATGAAACCCACCCAAGCAAACCAACCCGTACCCACTCACAACAAAACCCTGCACTTTCTTTTCTGTTACAGAGAAATGCAAAGGGACAGGAGCTGTTTGACCAGATTGTATATCATTTGGACCTTGTGGAAACTGATTACTTTGGCCTACAATTCATGGATGCTTCCCAGATTACAGTGAGTATAACTTAAGTTGATTTTTATGTTCTGTAGTTGCCTACAGTAAATATATTACTGGTGTAGTTCCATGGAGAGATGTAGGCATTAGGGAATGTACTTCTGAAACAACTAATACTGTGTTTCATTGTTGTGTTACAAAGCCAAATCCTTGTTTTATATGATATGCCTGTGACTTGATTGCACATAAGCGAAAAGAGGCTTTTGGACAATGCCCTTCATAGGTGGTCAGACGCTTGGACCATTCTAATAAGTCTTTCCCAACTGATCTGATCCACTTTGTTCTATTGCATTCTATATAAACATAGAATATTGATTACCTGTGGTTTGACAAGGGTCAAGTTCTTGTTTTATTTGTTTTTTCCCTTACTGTGGGCAAATTAGCTTAAACACTATCTTCCTCTCATAACATGATCTTAAACCACTGAATCCGTTTCCTCGTCTTTGTTCTGCTCTGGTATTTGAGTCCAGACTGGGTATGGGGAAGGTGGCATTGTATAGTTGAAATGACTGTGGTCAGCCTTGGTCCTATGCTCTGGGATCCGTAACTAATTTTCTTTGAGTTTGGATACTGAAATGATGTTGGGTTGTTTAGCCAAGGCAGAGTCAAAGTCCCTCTGTTCAGCTTCCTAGTGAGACTTCGGCATTCACTGCTTTCACTTCCGTGTTCTTGAGTCAGCAAGCATTATGTAGCCAAGCCTAAGCCATTTTTTTGCCTTCAGCTAGAATACTGTGATTTTTTTTTTTAGCTGAAAGGAGCATTTGGAAAGGTGGTGTGACTTCCAGTGTGAGGATGATCTCCAACTCACAGAAGTTGCACAAACTATCTGACTTCAAAATTGGTTTTGGTTCACAGATTGGCATAAAAATTGTCAGGCCTGGGAGCTCTGGACCAATAATACTGCAAGTCTCTGTCCTACCTCTGTGTGTTTTGGGTTTGTGTGTGTGATCTGTGTGGTGGCTAGATCACACAGCCATGATGATGTGCAGTGTGAGATTAGGGTAAAAGGGCAACTCATTGCTCTGAAGTGAGGTGAGTTGAGCGTTTGTTGTATTTTATCTCCTGGAATAGTTTCCCTCTGGCTCCTTGGCAGTTTCCCATGTAGGCTATAGTCTCATTTAGTGGTCTGTACAGGTAGTTCCTAGAGTCTTGTCAGTTACTTTTAAACCTCCTTTGAAATATTTACACTTAATAATAATCTCTTTGAAACTCACTGTTGAGTTTTAATATACCCAGAATGTTGCATTCCAAGACTGGGACTATCAGCTGTTATTTCATTGGGAATTATTGTAAGTCACATTGTGCAGTGCTTATTTCTGAACATACTAGAATTTTTGCCTGTAGTTATTTAAGTTTGCTTTTATTTACCATGAAGCAAAACTTGCATTTGCATGGAATCTGTATATTTGTCTTTGTGAATGGTTTCTCTTCAGCTAAAATAAATATTAAGTAGAACATAATTTTTGCTGGTAGGTGTATGAAGCCTTAAAAATTAGTCTGCCCTGCAGGTTGTGAAAGTAACAGACATGTTTAAGTTCCAAAGTTTAAATTTTGATATTTTTTTTTCTTCATTAAAAAATCAAAATTTCACAAAACTGTGAACTGTTGTAGTTTCTTGTGTAATTCTTTGTATGAGAGCAGAGAAAATACATTACTTGAAAGTCTAAGGAATGTATTTATATGAGCTGCTGTAATGTTTTATTTCCACTCTGATAGAGATTTCTCATATTGTAAGGATGGATTCCTTGCAGCCTCACCTAGGAGTCTAGCAAGTCTCATGGAAATAAAAGCACCTTCAGAGTAATTGTTCCATTTCTCTTTCTCTCCTTTTATTGTGAGATTTATATACCTTGAAATTCTGAAGTTGTCAGACTTTGCCATGGTTTAGGACATACTTAGTAATGCTGGTATTTATTTACTAACCAACAAATAATTTTTCACATTTGCTTAGCCATGATAGCACTGTGTTAATGGAATGACAAGTAGTCAGAGATTATTCTTTTCTGAAAGCATGAATGCAATAATAATGAGGAAAGAAGAGTGTTTTTCCCCTAAGATTTTTTTTCTGTAATACTTACTTTATATATAAAGATAGAAAAAATATTTAAAGGAAATCCAAATACTGTTTTATTACCTTGTGCAACAAGAACGTTTACAAGGGGTTACTTCAAAACAGGCTGCAGTGTTTTGTAGGACATAGTACAGAGACAGTCAAATATTTAAGCTAAATTTACACCAATCTTTATTGCTACTCTTTTGTAGATGTAACTAGCAGTGAAGAATTCATAAACTACACACGGAATCATACTTTTTTTATTACAGTTCCCATCTATTCCAGATCCTTTGCCATTCATTTAAAAAGAGGAGGAGAGTCTGCATCAGTGTTTCCCAAATGCTGGTAGTAGAGATTAAATCCTCCTCCTCTTGAAAAAACTTTACTGTAGAGCAATGGAAGGCAGGCCAGTGCAGGATCTGGATGGTCTTCATCAGACAAGGGAGTTGCAAGGAGAATGAAACGCAGGGGTTTGGCCTGCTGTCTTCAGGGGCACTTTTGTGCCAGTTAAACTTGGGGACAAAAGGGTATTTTCCTTACACAGCTGCTTTGTGGCTTTGGATTTTGAGGTTTCCTCTTGGGAAGAGTGAAACTTCTCTGACAGTACTGATGCATTTATAGGTCAAGCTTTCCCCCACGAAAGAAGGTGAGTTGATGAATGTGCAACTAAACACTTGGGCATATGTATAGAAGTTTAACAAATAAATACGGTGATACTTCCTTTCCAGAGATATTTGTCTCTTGAATTTTTGTTGTAATTACTGTGTCCACAAAATCTTAACATGGAACTGCTTTTAAACATGGATTTTCTGGGTTTTTTGTTTTTGTTTTTGTTTTTTAGCACTGGTTGGACCATTCAAAATTCATTAAGAAGCAAATGAAAAGTAAGTACCATGTCACTTCTTATTTTGTGATTTACTTGAACTTGGAGTATTTGAACATGATTTTGAACGTTTAAATGGAATAGATGGAATAAATGTTTCTTAGAGAACAGATTTAATTAAATGGCTAATTGGCTGACCATTTAATGTCTCAAGTGCACTTGCAAGCAATAGACCAGCTTCAGCAACCCCCATAGAGCATGGGCTGTTTGTCTGAGGCAGAGTATGCTGACAGTCTGTTCTGTGAAGTCAGGTTGCTTGGACACAGATCACTGTTTCCAACACTGCTTCCGATCCAGAGCAGGTTTCCTGTTTATTTGTTTGGAGGTTTTTGTTGTTGTTTTGGTGGGTTTAGTTTTGTTTTTTTTTATTATAAATGAAATGAGCATAAATGCCTGCTGTGTAATCCAAGGGTGTTTTGAGTGGAGTGGTTTAGTTGGCCACTGGGGTTTTGTTGAATTGGGCTAATGCAGGCAAGTTCTTCCTGGATCTGTAATAATCTGATTTCAGGCTCGGATACAGTGCAGCATCACTACTAACATGTTTTGTTAATCTGCTGCAGCAATTGGTTGTCCTGTGACTGTTCCAAATACAGCTTCTGTGAGATTAAAACACAGCAAATTGACCCCCTTGCAGTACCTCACAGAGATGGAGCTTCATTGCTTCAGTGGTGCTTTGCCTTTCTTCCTATTAAGTATCCAAATGTCTGGACACTATTTGTAAATGGTGGAGTTCAAAAGTCTCCAGGACCATTTGTTCTCACCCCAGTATGTGTGTGTCAGTCTGCTAGCACAGATGGTAAAGATGGATGCTGTGGGAAAGGTTTGGCAGTTGTGTCACCTCTCATCACATCACAGGCTGCTTTTACGTTAAGGTACTAATTTACAGGTGCACTTCCGGCGATACCTTCATCCTTTTCTTCATCTCTCTTTGTCACCCTTTCAGGTTTTCAGGACAGAACGTAGATTGCCTCTCCCTGTCCCCCTCCCCACTCAGGGAAGGATAAGCAAGGGAAGTAAGGGGTAAACAAAAGGACCTGCGCAGAATTGGAAGTTAAGAAAGTAATTTTGACAAAAAACAGAAGACGTTTAGGGAAAAGGAATGGATAGAGAGGCTGAGGGAAGGGACATGTACAGGTACCGTGGAGTCCCCCACGACATGTGGCTGTAGGCCTGAGCGAGGGAGCTCCCCCAGGCAGGAAGCAGAAAGGGGAGAGAGAACCCACCTGAACATCCTGCCCCCTTTAATAGAGGGCAAGCAGGAAAAGGGAGGGAATGACATGACCCAGGGACCCCACTGGAGTTGGGTTTCCACCTGCCCACCAGTTAACCAGTCTTCAAATGTGAAAAAGCAATGATTGTGTAACACCTTCAGCCAACACAGCCGCAGCCTTTGTCTGCTCAGCCTGCCAGAAGCCTGTTTTAAAAGGAGCTTGGCCTGCCCTGGGAGTGTCCAAGGTGAAAGCCGTTGGGTGAGGCTACACCAGGACACTTCACCTTGCATTCAGCAAGTGATCCCAAAAGAGTTCCTCTTTCATGATAGGTGTTCTCACTCTTGTGGGGTTTTTTTCTCCCCACAGTGGACAGGTCAGACACATGATCTCAGTGATGCAGACCTCAATAGTGGTGTCTAAACTGTCAGCCTAGGGTCCTGTAAGCTCTCTACTATAACCTGTCTTCTAGGAGCTGTTGCTGGACACAGCATCAGAGCTCTAATCCTTAGAATTTTGACTGCACTTCCTTTAATAGGATGACTCATCAGTAGGCACACGTTTTGTGTTGATGTAGTGTTACAGAAGACCTCAGAAAGACGTGAAAAAGTCATTTTGCCAACACTTACTCTATCAGCAGGCTGTAAGTCTGGCTTAGGCAGATCAAGATGCATGGGTCATAGTGTCATGATAGGTAATATTTTAGGTATAGTTAGGTAATATTTTAGTATCTTTTACATAGAAAGTCAGGCCTAATTCACCTTATTTCACCTTCTAGCAGTAGAGAATAACAATTCTTTCAAGTGTGCTTCATAGAGTTTGCTGGATTGCTGTGGTCATAGGTTCCTTCCAGAGTCCCCTCCAGTACTCTTCACCTTACTTATCTTAACCTTTTCTCATCTGCTTGTGTCACTTGAAGGCTTGTCTGTTGGGTGGGTTTGGTTTTGTTTTTTTTTTGTTTTTTTTTACTTTTGTTCCTGCTGGCAACAAGAAGCATTACCCTCTCCCTCCCTATTCTTTCCATGCCCTTAGCAGTAGGCAGCACACCTGGAACTTGCTGTGAGGCACAACTCTTTGAACAAAAGTGTACCAAATGACAATTGTTTGATTAATCTAATGATCAGAGTATCTTAAAATACAATAATCATCTTTTGTGGTGATTATTGCATGCCATTTCAATTTAAAAACATTAACTATTTGATTCTTTGAGGAATTAAAAAACCATACTTCATTTTGGGTTTCTTGAGTTATGAGTTAGTGGCTGCTGTTCTGCCTTAGCACAACTGAAACTTAGTGTAAACTTTTTTTTTCATGTATGCAGTTGGACCTCCATACACCTTGCATTTTCGAATTAAGTACTACTCATCAGAACCAAACAATCTTCATGAGGAGTTTACAAGGTAGGAAGTGGCTGAGTGAATAAGACATCTGAAGTATATGTGGGTACTGTAAGCTAGTGATTTGAGCTTTCTTACTAAGGGTGTTCATTTTGTCTGACATAGGTGTTTTCCTACTGTCAGAGAAACATTGTCTTTGTTTATCTGCTCCAAAAACCATTCATGGGCCTCTCCAAGTGTAGGACATGCTCTGTTCTGATGCTTTTAAATGAGAAAGAAAGCACCATGTGGGGAGAGCTGGAGCTGGAAGACAGCTGCTCTTTACATCAATGATACCTGCCATACCTCTGAGAGAATTTTTCATCCTGTCCCACCAAAATACTAGTGTGTCCTACTTGTTCTGAGACTTGGGAGTGATTTAATAATTGTACAAAGACCACAGAATTGTGGGGACAGGCAACTCGAGGTCTTAACAGTTTTTTTTGACTGAACCTCTTCCTTTTCCCCATGAGTTTTCTGTGGTGCAAAGGTATAAAGAGTGTCTTGTGTAAAGTCACCTTGGAATACCTGGAAGGTTTTGGGTGAGGTGTTTGTTCTGGGCTGTGAGGACTATACCTCATTATTCCTAGCATCCTGGTTTAATCTAGAGTATATTCTGAAAATTGGGAAAGGAGCAGCTGGAGGAAAAGGATTTGTATCTTTTGTCTGCCAAATTTGTGATTTCTTCCTATAGTAATCACCTGTCTTTATGTGGTTATATTTATTTGCTCTTTCTCAATATAGTGCACTTTCTCTGTCTTCTAATTTGCTTAATAATAATCAGTGTGCTGCAATGAACCTAAGGTGTTTAGAGATTGTTGACTGTCATAGTTCATATGCATGTGATGTTTACATTCAACTTATTCCTGTAGGCATGTGTTTACTGTCTCCTTTTCTGTCTACTGTTGAACCTGTTTAGGTTTTTTGGGCTGCCTGAGACAAGATCAAAGAGCCTGTTGCTGTCACCTTATGTTACTGACATTAATATCCAGTATCAGTTTAGCGCAGCAGTGTTAATTCAATTTAAAGAGCATATTCCTACACAGCTCCCTGCTACTTATGTAATTGAGTATAAGACCTCAGAGGATCCAAAAGCCTGGATCATTTTTGGACATCTGCAAAAAGGAAAATGCAGTTAAATTAGTAGAAATAAGCTTTTCTGGAAATGGACTTAAGTCTCCATACGCAGGGTACACGACTGGCGAGCATTACATTTTCTCTGGGGTCAAATGATTCTGTTACTGTCTGTCATAAGATATCTTGCTTAATCCTCTGAAGCATATGATCCTAATCACTTCTGAGCTGTGTGATCATTGTTATCATCAAGACATTTCCTCTGAAAGCATTAACCTCTGATGCTTTGTGATCTAATTGTTGCTGAAAGGTGGCATTTCAGAAGACTATTTGAGTTAGAAAAACACTCCAGTCAGCTAAATTTTTGGTATCATCAACAAAATTTTAAGCATGACAGAAGACCATTGGAAGGAAAATGAAAATTAGCTGGAAAGTAATTTTACACTGAGGAAACAGTTGCACTTTTCTTTTTTTGTTGTTGAAATAATTTTGACTGTTGCTGGGTTTTTAGGAATCTTTATGCTGGATGGGTCATAGTTTCCATGTAGCGTGTGAAGTAAAAAGTAAAGATGAACAGCTATATGCTGAAAATTATTCCCAGTGGAAATGGAATGAGAGGAAGAGGAGGAAGAAAAACAATCACCAGTAACCATGAACTGGTCTGTTTGGAGGAGTGTTTGATCCTCTTTGTGCAGACTTGTTTTCTGGGGGGTTCCAGACTAGTGAAGCTGGAGTCACATTTCAGGATAAGCACAGTAATGTGGAAGTATTGAAACCCTTTACCCACCCTGACTTTTTCCATTAAAAAGAAAGTTGAAATCCAGTGCACTTCTTCTGGCACTCTTAGGGAACCTGATTAGTTAGAAAAATAACAGAGGAATATGTCTATACATTTGTGCTGTAGAGAATTTTCTAAGGCATTTTGCTGATTTGGAACATTGGCAATGGAGATGCCAAAGCTTGTCAGTCTACTTGAAGAAAAAGACCAAGAATAAGCCATAGCAACCAGAGCAGAGTGGTGGTGCAGCACAGGCAAGCTGACATTGATGGAAGAACTGCCCAGGGTTTTTTTTTTTTTTGCAAATACAGAAAAGTTCATAATATTGTGACTCATCAGAGAGAAACAATAAGAACAGCAAATACATTTTTCCACCCTTAATCTGTGCACCCAAAATCCCAGGTTTGATTGGCAGGTCAAGTGTTAACCAAGTAAGTGAATCAGCTATGTGACACAGAGCTAATGTGGATAAAGCTGCTTCTGCTTTAGTGTATCACAAGAAGTCTTTTTAATCTTCCTCTTCTGTTTTCCTGTCTGATTCCAACTATTCATCCTTCACCATGTTTACAACATATCCTCTGTGCTGAAAAACAATTTATCTTTCTAGTATCCTTTGTATTTTTAGGAGAGGTTTACATTTGCATTACTGGGTTAACCGTCTGTAGTGCCTAATGTTTTCTTGTCTTCAGTCACTCTTCGTTGCAAGCCTCACCCATCAGTGTCCAGAGCAGTGCAGAGCCTGCCTACGCCCATCCCCTCCTCTAAAGAGCTCTTGCATGACCTGGATGCATCTGCATGCCTGAGACATCAATTCTGAGTGATTGTGAAACATGAAACATGCCTAGAACTGAAGGCTGACAACAGCTGAAAATACTATTACAATTGGAAGGCTATAAAACCCTGCTTGGCCTTCTAAATAATTGTGTAGGCTCTGTAGAATCCAGGTTCTTTTATTCAGAACTTTTCTGCTATTTTAAATTAAAAATCAGTCCAAGGTTTCCTTTTTGCCCAGTTTGGGTTTTTCCATTTGTCATGGATTGAGTTGAATTTGCTGCTGTTACTCAAAACCATACTGCCACCATGCCAGCTTCAAAAGGAAAGTGCTGGCTGGAGCAAAGTGTTACGGGGCCTGAAGTTCAGATTGTAATGAGAGGCTTCCTGTTCTGGTTGCTGCTTTAAGGTTCCAGGTTTAGGAGAGTTGCTCTCTTCTGCTGGGATGGTGGTGGGAAGGGAAGGGGGAGTTTGGGTTAGCTTGCTGGCTGCTGCGTTATGCTTTGCTTTCTCTGCAAATGGGCTAAGGTAATTGTGCATTGTATTCTCTCATTTTTCTTATTAAAGCCCTTTACCTCAGCCTGTTACCTTCCCTCACTTCTGTGTTGGAGGGAAGCAGAGTCTGTTAACCCCATTACACCATGTGTATTTGTGTTCTGAGGAAGTAACCCTGAAGCCTTCATGCCTTCATCTGTGTTTTGTCTCTAGATCCTATAGTTCACTCCTTGCTTGAACTGGGCGGGAGACAGTTCAGGAGAACACTGGAGTGTCAGTAATATCTAAGCTGCTGTAGTGTGTGCTTGGAGCACATCCCCAACAGTAAGATTGTGGAGTCTCTTTCTCTGGAGACTTTCAACGCCTACCTGGATGAGTTCTTGTGCAACCTGATGTAGTTGCACCTGCTTTAACAGTGGGCTTGGGCTAGATGATCTCTGGAGCTCCTTTCCAACCCCTGCTATTCTGTGATTCTGAACACATCCAGTAGGTGAAAAATGTTCTCTTCTTTTTGATTTTACTGAAAACTACAGGAACTTTGAAGGTTGCAAGGAGTATCTAAGTGATCCCCAATGTCCTTTTTTTAGGAGCAAGTTAATGAAAGTGTTGAGACTAGTTAACAAATGTGGGTATTTTTCCAGCCATTGGGGTTAGAAGCACTTTTGACTTTCTGAATTTCTGTTTTTCAGGTACCTGTTTGTATTACAACTTCGACAAGATATTCTTTCAGGAAAGTAAGTACTTTTAACTCTTGCAGCTGTAATGTAAAGTATTTACAATAGATAATCCCTTAATTGTCTAAAATTTTACTTAAACTACATGATCTTCTTAATTCTTTATGATATTCATGCACAGATTATATATATGATTTACAGTTCCACATGGTTTTGGTTTGGTTTTTGTCCTTTAGAATACAGAAATCTATGACTTTGTGAGCATTATGACTGTATTATTGACAAGTGGAATGAGTAAATGCCTTTGCTGGATTGACCAGGTCATGGAAATGTATAAAGATAGCAAAGAGTATCCTGACTTCTGTGGCTTGAAAATGTAATTTGGGCTTGCCATATTTTTCAGTATGGTAGGTTAAAATACAGGATGTACTATCGGTATGGAAGAGTACTCTCTGTGCTCTGTCCTCAAAAAAATTCTGTGTTTATAGTCTCACCCTGGCCAATAAATTCTCACCTGTTCTATTTTTATTACCAGACACTTTAAAATCCTCAAAAACACATGTTAAAAAAAATACAATGTTGAAGCAAAACCAATATCTTAGTTGATTTAATGTTGCTGATATTTGTTCGTTTGTTTTACAGTGGGGCATACCATGTATTTAGTCCTAATTAAAGTGTACCATTAGGAAATAATCATATGCAAGTAAAAATTAATTGTAGGTGTTTCAAATCGTTACTAGCTTGTGGAAGTGAATGTTTTTATTGCTCAGACTTCTGTTGAGCTTTATTGTAAGAGGAATTAACTGACAAAAAAATAGATGCTTTTTATACCTTGATTTGTCTTTCTCTTTTGAAGACTGAAATGCCCGTATGAAACTGCTGTTGAACTGGCAGCTCTGTGTCTTCAAGGTAGGCAATCTTTTGGAAAAGGTTTGTCTTAATGTGCCTTTTCACTCTTTGTAACTAATGCTTTCTCATTGTTAATCCCATTCCTTTATCTGAGGAGTAGTTTCAGAGACATCACTTTCCTGCCTTCTCTGAATTCATTACTTCTGAACTACAGTTACCAAAGGTGGCAGAGCCACAGAGCCATGGATAGACAAAGGTTTTGTGGAAGCCAGGGCCTGACCAAGGATGAAAAAACTTCAAATAACTATTTACTGAGGGAGAAACTTTGTTGTCTGTGCAGTGCTGGCACTCTAGCTGACGTGGGCTGTGGCAGATGTAAGGAAAATTAGTCCAATCTAAAGATTTGTTCACGAGGAGTCCTGTAAAACTTCATTCAAATAAAGAGAGAATCCATGGGACAGATCCCTGTAGGCTCTCTCAAATTGCTGGCAGGTACAGCTTCCCTTTTAGCCTAAATTCCAGGTTTCAGTTCTACCTACCCCTTTTCCCACTGGCTGAACCACTCAGGGTTTGCAGTCTTCCCAACACACCTATTGCATGTACCCCTTTACATGTAACCCCCTGCATCAGACATCCATGTTCATTTAAATTAGCTTCTCCACTTCTCTGGGTGGAGAAGTTAATATTCAGTAGTCTGTTGAGCCTGGGCTCTGTCCTAAAAGTTCAGAAATTCAGGCTGTGTTCAGTACCTGTTATCTTCAGACACTCCACGCTGATTTTCAGCAAGACCCCAGGCAAGGCCCTTAGCAGAGGCCAATTCTGATCTACATACACATAGACAAGGTGAACTGCCTGGTTCTGTCTTTGTTATTTTAACCCTCTGGCCAGGATTCTTCCTTTGCAAAGACACCACCCACCTTAATCCTATCATAAGTAACCTCTTCTGAAACATCAGTGGGTTGATTTTTTTTATTTTTTTTTTAATAGAAGCTTTATTTTCTCCAAATGCTTTAAAATGTAGAGAAGTGGCTTTAGTTAGGCTGATTTAGTTCCAGCACCCTTGAATATCAGAATTCTGTGTCATAACCTTACGCTGCTCCTGCAAATGCCTTTGAGTTTTGCTGTAAAATATGTTTTTTAGTGTCTAGAAGTTGACTTAGACTTCTGGCAAAAATGCATTCTTCTACAGTGTACTTAGAAGCTGTCATTGTCTTTGTGAGATTATGGAAAAAAAGTGTTTCTGGTTCTAACTTTTCAATTCATTAATTGCAGCTGAACTTGGAGAGTGCGAGCTCCCAGAGCACACACCAGAGCTCGTGTCTGAATTCAGGTTTGCACCAAACCAGACCGAAGCAATGGAATTTGACATTTTTCAGAAATGGAAAGAGTGCAGGTAGGATACTCCTGTGTGGCAGTGCTGTCTCTAGCATCAGGAGGTTTTCTTCTCTTTCAGAGTCACATATATCCACAAGAACCCCTTCAGCAGACATGAAACGGTTATTGTGTTTGTCAGTTGAGAAGTATTGTAAATATATTTAGAGCCCTCCCCTTTCCTACAAATGGCAAGCAGCAATTTAGGAAAGGTTGGTGGAGTGAGTTTACTGTTTTGTTGTTTTTCTTTAGACCATTTCATAACAGTTTGAGCAGTCATAACTTTTTGCAGTTCCTCTCTTTCTTTTGCACGTGCCCACATGAAGGTTTGCGTTCAGGGTGACAGCAAACTCTTTTTGCTGTCTTTTTTTTTAATAAATATGGTAGACTTCAGTGATGCTATCTTACCTGAACTGTCATTCTTATTGGCAATTTTAGGTCTTTTTAGGTTTTCATCCCTCTGATTCATTTTTCATTTGAAGGGAAGAGGGTAAAAACATAAGCTAAGCTTTAAATACATTTAATGTTACTAAGCTTGAAGGACCAAAGACAAGGCTTAGGGGAATGAACTGTAACAACTTTTAAGATGGACAAAAACTTCATGCCATAAAGCATAACTAAGTTTTGTGTTCTTAGGGGAAAGAGCCCAGCGCAGGCTGAATTGTGCTACTTGAACAAAGCTAAATGGCTAGAAATGTATGGCGTAGATATGCATGTAGTTAAGGTAAGGTCCACTTATTTTATTAATCTGTGGTCCCTGCCCTGCTGTGGTTTAGTCCCTCAGAGGTGTCCTTGTTGTGGTATGGATTGCCTTGTTGGACCGTGATGCCTCAGAAGTACCTCCCTTTTGCAAGCTTCCTCCGAAGAGTTCATCTCCACCCATGTGCCCATATTGTGCCTTTCCACATGTATTTTCCCATATCCCTCTGGTCTTTGCCTTTGCATCTCCTTCCTCTGGCAGCTGCTGTTTGCTTGTAAACAAAAGTGGGCCAAAGTGTGGGCTCACCTGTGTTTAAGAGCACTCCTCTGGCTGCAGTCTTGGTGCAGAGCTGTTTCCAAAGGCATCAGTCATCTGGGGCAGCACACAGCCTCCTCCCACAGCCTGCAGCCTGTTCACAATCCTGCCAGTTTGCACCCGATGCAGCTGCATATTCTCCTGCTCTGTAATGTTAAAAAAAGAAAAAAGCTGTGACACTTACTTAGTTTAAAGCCTGTGGATTTTGACATATTACTGCGATTTGCACTACTAAAGGCATACGATTATTGACTTTGTGCTTCCTTGCAGGGAAGAGATGGCTGTGAATATGCTCTTGGACTGACACCAACAGGCATATTGATCTTTGAAGGAGCCAACAAAATAGGCTTATTCTTTTGGTAATTTGTTTTTGTGTTATATTCCTTTGTGCTAAAATGCTGAAATGTTAAAATCTTCCTCCTTTACACAATGAGATCCTGACTATCTTTTGTAATGTAGACTGAATCTACAAGGTTAGAATATAGAGGTCAAATCTGAAGGTAAATTAAAAAGGCTAGCATTATCAGCCTCAAATACAAAACATTAGTTGAAAAACAGAATCATAGAATGGTAGGGTGGGAAAGGACCTCAAAGATCATCTAGTTCCAACCCCCTGCCATAGGTAGGGACACCTCCCACTAGTACAGGTCACTCAAAGCCTTGTCCAACCTGGCCTTAAACATCTCCAGGGAGGGAGCAGCCACAACCTCCCTGGGCAACCTGTGCCAGTGTCTCACCACCTTCACTGGAAAGAACTTCTTCCTAACATCCAGTTTCAATCTCCCCTCTTCCAGTTGAAACCCATTGCCCCTTGTCCTGGCATTGCAAGACCTTGTCAATAATCCCTCCCCAGCCTTCCTGTAGGCCCCCTTCAGATACTGGAAGGCTGCTATAAGGTCTCCTTGAAGCCTTCTCTTCTCCAGGCTGCAGAGCCCCAACTCTCTCAGCCTGTCCTCATAGCAGATAGATAGATATATATATATACTCTATATTTATATAGTGTGTGTGTGTGTATAAATATATATATACACACACTCTATATATAGTGTATATATGTATATACTCATAGCAGATATATATAGATAGGTAGATACATAGATATATAGTCATGCTTCCAGGAAGTTGCACAATTCTAGAAGTTTGAGGATTGAAAATCCCCCATATATTTTGGGGGAGCATCCCAAATTACAAAATAACCTATTTCCATTTCTCTTTTTGCTTCTTGTGTTTAGGCCTAAAATCACAAAAATGGACTTTAAAAAGAGCAAACTAACACTTGTGGTTGTAGAAGATGATGAACAGGTAACTTTCTCCTGTTACTTGGGCCCGATCCAACAAAGTGTGGTGTGTGCTCAAGCTGGTAGTAACACAAGGAAGCCTCATCACACTGTTGGCCGGGGCTGTATTTCTCCTGCCAAGGACAACACCACGATGCACGCCAACTTCCAAAGCTTTTATTTCTGCACCTAGGGCAGAGAGCAAGAGCACACCTTTGTTTTCCGGTTAGACAGTGCCAAAACGTGCAAGCACTTGTGGAAGTGCGCGGTGGAGCACCACGCTTTCTTCAGATTGCGCGCCCCCGCCAACAGCAAGGCCAGCCGCTCTGACTTCATCAGGCTGGGATCGCGCTTCAGATTCAGGTATTTAGCGCAGCAGCCGCACTGCCTTTGTGTCTGCACAAAGGCGCAGGCACCGCGTCCTGCCAAGGCAGTGACTGACTCTGTGTCTGTGTTTCCAGTGGGCGAACAGAGTACCAAGCGACACACGGGACGCGGTTACGGAGAACCAGTACGTTTGAGAGAAGGCCCAGCAAGAGATATCCCTCTCGAAGGCATTCGACTTTCAAGGGTAAGTGTTTGTACATGCGTTCGCTGAAGCAGCCATGTGAGCTGCTTGTTAACCTGTTTAAGTGACGCATTCAAGCACAACATCTGTACCACGGTGTAAAAATGAAAATACATCATGCCTCCTAAAAAGAAGAACGTATGTGGGGGTTTTCTCAGAAGTCAGAGTCTGGGGTCTGCATCTGCTGGTTTTAGTTTCTGTCAGCACTTAATTTGTCTATCTCACATCTGTGGAGAAGGAGGTTCTTATGATTTCTTCTGTTGTCCTGTTGGAGAGGAAAGAAAAGTTGCCTCAAACTAAATGTGGAAAGTATGGAACAATTTCTTTGAAGCAGTGCATTTGTTCTGTAGAGCGGGGCAGTGTGCAGAAGCCTTGCTGGCTTGCTTATCTGGCAGGATAGTTTCAGGATCACTGAGCAGTCTCATTATGCAGTTGTTGCCGCTTTGCTGACTGTAATGGCATGTTACCTATCCGGACTCTGACCTTAACTGACTTTCTCTGGGAGGTGAAATGTGCTGCATTTGAATGGAATGACAAGGAATTGATTTCCTTTGTAGCTTTGCTATTTCTTCTTCAAAGCTTAAGCTAAGATTTTTATTCCATGTAGAAAAACTTCAGAAGCATTACAAGAAAACCACCTTTAAATGTATGTACTCTTTGAGGCTGGAGGTATTAATTGCTATATGCAGCAGGGTATGCTGACATACCCTTAGGATGTCTTTGCATTCCTGGGATATGAACCTCAGTCAGTTCAATGAAAAGTCCTCATGGCATCATAAGGCACTTCCATCTCTCAAGTACAATAGGGGGCAATGCTTTTTAGAAGCTTTAAAATCACCCTCTCCTTCCATAGTACACATAATTTTCTAATGGAGATGCATATTTATTACATTTGTTAAATGCAAAAAATGCAATATGCGAGAGTCAATTAAATGGTAAGCAGAGATGATTTCGTAAGTAGAATGGATTATTCTGTTTTGACAGTAACAGGATCTGTCAGACCTGCAGGTTTATACCTTGTGTCTCAATGCTTCGATACTTAGGTCTATGAGATGGGAGAGAAAAAAGTATTGCTTGTTCTCAGTTTAGTTCTCTGTGCATAGCAGAAGGATAACTTCTGTGATATCCTGATGATCTCCCTCCAGAGGGTTAAAGGGTGTGTTTACTTCGTCTGAAAACGCCCTTTAGATTATGATCTTGCACACATCTCTTGGTACCTGGTGGCAGTTCTCAAGTGTTGGATTCTCTCCTAGCTCAATCTCTCTGAGACTCTGCCATGTCTCATTACATTTGTTATCCACTTTGTACATTCAGTAGACTTGAATTTTGAGCTGTAGCATTCAGCAATTTTTCAGTGCTATTGAAAAATTATGCTGTTTGTAAAGAAGAAGAAATGATACATCTAAGTTACTTAACTGAGAAAACAAATGGATTACAGCATGGTCGTGTTGGAAATGACAAAAGGTGCAGGCAGTAAACTAAAACTACTTCAGTTTCAAGTGGTATCATGAAGTATTAACTGAAAAAATAGAGCAGAAAAGATAAATATCAACACTTTGGAAACTGGGACTCAGACCCTTCTTTATGTGACAGAAATTCACATGACTTGGGGGAAAAAAAAACCTGCCTTCTTCACTGTGATGGTTTGGGAGTTCCCCCCCCCACCACACTTTGTAAAATGACCCAGACTAGAACTCAGCCTGCTGGAAGTTAAGGAATGAAGCTCTGTTTACAGTTTAGCACAATATACAAGCAGATGTATACACTATATACAGAAACATTTACAGAAATATACAAGGTAAAGGTAATACAGAAACACAACAGCCCTCCCAGAAATCAGAGACCCCAGGAGGGGCTCCCAACCACCCTTCCACCTTCTCCCCACCCCTATACCTTACCCCAGGGTTTGCCTTACATGGAAGGTGAGTTTGGAGGATGGGACAGGGGCATTAGAAGAAAAGTGGTTAGTGAAATTACTCAGCTGAGAGGAGAAAGCCAAAAGCTAGACCGCCCAAGACGCTGTGCCCCAGAGACTCTGTGTTATCTATGTTTTGAGTTCTTTTCTTAAACATCTCAGCAAGCCTATGAGTGAAGTAGGCATCACCATTGTTTTCCTTTGACAGCCTATAGTGTAATTTTCTCTGTTAAAATATTCCAATTAGCCTCAAACCAGCACATTCACTGTTCTTTCCAGCCTGTCCTAAGCATAAGCCAAGACCTTGTTGCTCAAGATTCCTCTTTGCCTCTCTGTATTCCCTGTTTGTGGGCTTTTTAGTCCACCATTGTTCACTATAAGACGACACAGGCCATTGGCAGCTTCAGGAGTACTCTGGTTTCTGTAAGATGAGAAATTTTTGCGAGGGATAGTTTCTTATTTCCAGGGGACGCAATGGTATTGACATGGTAACTACAGCAAGATGAGGAAAGTAGTGTTCTGTTTGTGCAGAACTCACTCAGCCAAAAGTCCTTCTTTTGTGCCATTTACAAAGAATGTTTTTGTTTGCTGTCATCTTTGATAGACTTTGAGTCTTGGAGGAACAGAGGGAGATTTGTCCCTGCCTCATACTTTATGTACTCACATAGAAAGCACAGACCTGCACTTGCAATTCTTCTGTATTTGTGCAAGTATGGCTCTGAGGATTTTCTTAAGCTGTTGTGTCACATCCTGATCAGAATAGCTGCAAAATGACTGATACTTCACAAATCTTTCTGGTTTTTTTTTTCTTTTTAAGCAAACAATCCTGTGAAAGCTGCACAACTGTGGTAAGTAACTGTCCCCATTCTCTGTACCTCTCAGTTGCTGTTGTTGGGCAAAAAGGATTCTGAAGACCATTTGTTGAAACAAATTCTCTGTTGTGGGATTGTTTTGGGATGTCTGCTGCAGTACCAGAGTCTTCATGGAGACTGCCCCATGACACTCAAGTGCTTCCATTTTTTACATTTCTTTTTTCTTTTTGTGTTTGAGATCAGACTAAAGTAAAACATTTCCTTTGTGCTTGCTGCTGTCGTGCTCACTCATTTAGTGTTATTTGTTCCTGTTTCATAAATGTAAAATGAAGGAAAAAAATTTACAGCCCTCTTTCTTGCAATTCTGTGTTATATATCTTGAATAAAATATTGATGTCCTTAAGAGTATGAATTTTACTTCATTGTAATACTTTACTGAAGATTAAAACCCTGAAGTATAGGAAATGTTGACATAGCTTTTCTGTAATCAATATGTCTGAATTTTTTTCTTCCTTAGTGCTAAAAATACACCTGAAGTCCATAACTACCAGGTAAGAGCACAACAGTTGTTAAGGAGAATATTGTCATTGTCTTATTTAGTGGTAAATTTTTTTGCTGTCTCTAATTAGTACAGCTACTTTGCTCCCTTTTTCTCACTCTAGGGTGAGACTTTCTGAGGTGTTTCAGAAATAAACAGCATCACATTGGGAGCTAAAGGGAAGCTGGACTGTGTTCCTCTGTGTTCTTGGATGCTCTGCAAGCTGAATACAGTTTGCCATCTTCTTTCCTTCTCTTTGTCTGAAATCATAGGTGAAAGCCTTTGGGACTGTGAATTGGACCCCTGGAGACTGCTCTGTGAACAAGCTTTTGTCTAGAGCAGCCTCTCACACTGGGCAACATATTCAAAGTTTAAATTATCTCATCACGACATTTAAGGAGTTAATTGCTGGTCAAAAGTTTGTTTGTTGGTTCTTCTTTCTTAAACAAGGTCCTTTATACAGTTAAGGAAAAAAACTTGGCTGTTTTTCATCTGATACTAGCAGTCATAGTTGCTGCTAAAGCAAACTGTGCCTTCATCCAGTGTGCATGAGAACTTAGTCTTACCACTTGTTTTTTATTAAGAGCCTCACTAGTGATTTTGTTTCACTGTTTTTCTTCAAGGTCCAATGTATATGAGAGAGACATGTTGTCACCAAGACAGATGGCCTTCTGAACACTGCAGTTATAATATATTTTTCATGCTCCAACTGACATTCTTTTGATGTGCTTTCTATGAGAAACACTGCATCTGCCAGAAATAGCAATTTTCTTTGTGCTTTCCCATGAGTACAGTCCTAACAAGCAAGTTCATGGCCAAGGTCTCATATGTATGCTCAGTGGCATGAGATAAGGTCTGAAGCTGTGAGGGGGGAGCATGTTCCTCGTGGCCCCAGGAAAATAAAACATTATTAGGGAGTTTTTATATGATTTCATTAACCGGGTTCAATGTTTTCACTTGCAGCCACAGTATCATGCTAATATACATCCTGCTCAGCCACACTGGCATCCACATACACCTGTGAATGTGAGGTAAGCAGTCTTCACTATGTGAAAAAAGACATCTACTTCTTTTTTAATCTGTTGGCGTGAAGATTTGGTGGAGGTATTGGTTAATTTTCTGCACGTGAAACCTAAACGTTTAAGTTTGTGTGTCTAAATCACATACAAACACATGATTTACTTAGACTGGATGTTAGGAGGAAGTTCTTTACAGTGAGGGTGGTGAGGCACTGGAACAGGTTGCCCAGGGAGGTTGTGGCTGCTCCCTCCCTGGAGGCGTTCAAGGCCAGATTGGACAAGGCCTTGACTGACCTGTACTAGTGGGAGGTGTCCCTGCCTATGGCAGGGGGTTGGAACTCGATGATCCTTGAGTTCCCTTCCAACCTTACCATTCTATGTTTAGAGTCAGTATTAAATAATTGCTATTTAAATTTTGCTTTGGAATGTCATAATCTCCTTGATAAATCAACTTGGAAAACTGTTTCTAACTCAGAATTTGAAATACAAATACAGTGTATTTCTATAGGAAATAAGTTGGGTAGAAAAGATAATCAGTGGCTTCTATAAAAGTAATGGCAATTTGATCAGTATTCAATTCTTAAGACAGAAGAAACTCCTTTTAGGATAAATTTAACTTATGATTGAACAGATTCTTGCATTGCAGCAACTTTAAAATCTTTTTTAGAAATTTATATGGAAAAATAAAATGTACATGGAACAATGTATCAGGAACTTTACAGATAATTAGTGAAATCATAACATTGAGTTTTTGAGGACTGTTTCACAAAAATATTCCTGTAAGTGCTATACTACTATCTTCTATGTTGTAACTAGTAATGAGACAAATTCAATGAGAAGAAATTTTGGAACAAATTCAATCCAAATTAGAGCCAGCTTGGTGGGACACACAGTGGAGGCATGTACCTGCTGGTAGATGTGTGTCTGTTCATGTACATGTCATAAAAATCAGCTGCTGTTTTATCCTGATAAAAAACAACCTTTTTAGATTAATTAGGTCTGTAGGCAAATACTTGCTGTCTTAGCTGAAAAATGCCCATACCCTAATGATCCTTCCTACTCATCTGAAGTTTTTATCTCTATATTTTTATGTCAGGATACATAGATTTTGCTCTTAGTGTAGGTAGCCTCTGGAGAGGAGTCTGATTTTAAAATGGATGAGAAGATAATTTGGTCCAAGTTTAAGTCTAGGAATGCAAAATAAAGGCAAGTATGTTATGAGAAATAGTTACTAGTCAGAGAAGCATACTCATTGTCATCACAAAATTCCTGGCATACAGCAGTAAAACAGGTACTACATTTATCCTAGAAATAGCCTTTTAAGTCAGGTAATTAACTTTCCCTATCCTTGGTAGTCAAGAGTCTTCCTGGTTTTAGGGTTCACTTGTCCTTTTCATGGTGTGCAGTTAAAAATGCATGATTTAACATTATGAAAGAGCAATTGTAAAGAGAGATTAATGATTTTATAAATCATTGGGGGAGTTGCTGAAATTTTTATAAAGATTTCTTCGTTTATGATACTAGTCTGTAACATTTGAAATCAAATAGTTTGCCCTGGAGCAGAGTGATAGAAATAAACACAATAGTATATTATAATGTGTCTAGGCAATCCTTTCACTGCCTGGGCAAAGATTAAGGTCAGTGGAATATGAACAGTGCTGGTTTTTATAGGTAAGCCTGTGAGGCTAAAAAACATGCTTAAAAGCTCAGTTGTGCAACCTTAGTACAAAAGGTGATCAGAATTTTTGTCCCAGTTAGGTAGTCATTTTTAAATGTGTAGTTCAAGTGGAAACTTTTAAGTTATTCTAATTGTGACTCAGAGTGGAAGGGCTGACATTTAACATCTTGGAGAGCTTGATATGAGAAAGCTTAATCCAGCCAACTATGATCAAAGCACAGGTGCAATAAATTCTTTCTGTTGCTCATGCATGTCTAGAATGAAGCAAGGGCTGAAATTAAATTACATATGCAATGAATACATCTTACATGTGTTTAGTGTTGAATAATTTGTGAACTAGTATATGGAATTATCTCAGTAAAACCTGTTCAGTAGGGTGGTGAGGCACTGGCACAGGTTGCCCAGGGAGGTTGTGGCTGCTCCCTCCCTGGAGGTGTTCAAGGCCAGGTTGGACGAGGCCTTGAGTAACCTGTGCTAGTGGGAGGTGTCCCTGCCTATGGCAGGGAGTTGGAACTGGATGATCCTTGAGGTCTCCTTCCAACCTTACCATGCTATGATTCTATTAAATGGTTTGGAGTTAATTTTCAGTCTTACAAAATTAATTCCAAGTAACAGTCGTCGTTATATAACTTCAGAATAACTCCAAAGGAAGGTAAAGTCTTAACCTGCCTGTATTTTCACTAGCATAAAAAAATTTACCAGCATAAAAAGTGTAACTTTGGTTTGGTAGTATGGGAATCCTAAATACTGTGATTTCCTACAGGCTGTTCAAGGTACTTATTTATCCCCCTTTCCCACTTTCCCACTTATGATTCAGGACACACTGTAAGAGTGGTTGAGGTTCATATCTCTAAGCAGCAATCAATAATGAACAAATAAGTAAAAACTATTTTTCCTCATAATACTTTGCAAGTTTCACTACTTAGTTACAGAAATACCTGCACTAGATATAGCCTCTAGGTGTTTGTCTTAACAAACTGTGACTATGTAAATTATAGACTGCTTCAGTATAATCAACCACACCAGTGATGAATGATTTTCATTCTTAGAGTTACCTACCTTAATTTTTTTTAGCCCTTAAGGATATATTCTCATGAGCTCAACTTTTTGCATGGTATGGCTTATTTTACTCATTAGTTGTATGCATTTAGGTTTCCTGTAGCTGCCTTCTCTATCCCTACCATCAGGGGCATTGATGCACAGCACTTGTCTGTAATGCTTGAAAGCAGAGAAGGTTTTTAATGACTGACCTCTGATTTAAAGCCTTTTGAGATCAGCTATAATTGATTCCCATCAGACCTGTAAGTCTGTGGCCATTTCCTTCCTGTACGAGTAGCTGCCTAACACACCCTATGCATGCTTAGCACTTGCTGGATGAACTCATGGTACTGTGTAGCACTCATAAGTTTATTTCCATCTCTTACTAATCAATAACTGCAAATGGTACAGGCCACCCTATCATGATGACAGGCCATACTGGAAACCCCTCACGAGTGGAGAGGACAGCAGTTTACGCTATATTCAGGAACAAAACCAGAAGAACTTAGGAGGAGTCCAAAGCATGCTATACCAGGATAAACTCGTGACGACTCTCTGAAACCCAGCTGCCTTCATTTCACCTCACATCCTAGATGATCATTGCATCCCATGGTCCTTGTCTGTCTGCAGTCTGTTCAAAGTGAATTGTGTGTAAAGTGTGTGCCTTTCTATGTACACCCACGTGTGGTGTTTGGTGTTCGTGGGCATTCTCAGGAGAGGGAGGAGGTTTCTGTGTCTTTGTAACAGATCTTGAAAAGCCTTTTGTGAAAGCTTGTGAGAATTTTCAGTGCCCCAAGACCAGACCTATGTCTAGGAATTTACATTCTGCCATAGCTCTGTATCTGTGGCCCTCTGTCTGCTGTTGAAAATCAGCCATTTGCACCTTATTTATATTATTTTGGGTTTTTTGATCCAAACTAATAGATGAAGTTTGAGAAACTTTTTTAGCTGACATGCAAATAGGATGTTGGAGGGAGGGAAAGACAAAATTCACACAGTCAACTTGTGGACCACCAACAAAGGGAGCCTACTGAAGTTGTCATAGATTTGTTTGTCATTTGTTTTTCATTTTTGTGCAAAACCAACTGCTTGTGAAAACAAGTATAGGGAAAGAGTACTATAATAAACTTCATGCAGTATGTGCATTTCTTTTTGATTTACTGATTATATTAATATCATTCCCCAAACCCATACCTGCTGCTATTAAGGCAAGAATGTTAAAAAAGAATCCTTGCTAAAAGGGTGCTGCTGCCTTCTTATTTTTAATGTGATTTTGGAAGTGAAATGTACAATCACCTAAAGCTACCTACTGTGGTAACTTTTCCATGAGTGGAGCCAAAAACACAGCTCATAATTGGTAGGCTACAAGATGAGGATGGTGCAGTGAAATAGCTCTATTTTTCTAGAGGTAGACTTTTGTAAAGCTGAATGTGTGTTTTACAAACCCAGGTCTTTAAATAGGCTCAGCTGATATTTTAATCAGTTGCTAATTTGAGGTTGTTTTAGGTTTTTATTTGGTTTGAGGTTTTGGTGGGTTGGTTTGGTTTTTTAACTGGAAATCACAGTGCCATCTTTGCTCGTGCATTTGGTTTAATTAGGCCTTATGTTTGTGGCATGTCTGAAGTTCTTGGGATGAATGAGTCTTCATTTGGGATATTTTTTAAATGCAGTAATTTTTAACTTGATTTTGAAAAATGGCTATAACTATGAATTTTTTCAGAGCAAATTTGATAGTGTATAACTTTTGTGAAATATTTGTTTACAAATGCCTTTAATATTTGTTTTGATCTTTCCTGTATGTGCTAATAAAATTTTTCTGTCTGTTTATGCTGCATTTTTTGTTTATTTTTTTAAAGATTGGGGGGAAGGGTGGATAGATACAATACACCTTATGCTTGTACCTGTTTTGTCCTGGTATCACTAATGCTGTTGCTGGATGAATGTTTTTCAGTGCAGTCTGTAGAGGGAGGGAAAACACTAAGGCAGCCATGCATGAAAGTGCCCAAATAGGCTTCAGGTCAGTCTTCAGTTGCATCAGGCTACTCCTCTGTTTCAGCAGCATTTTATTTGGGGAAGGAAGAATGAGAAACTTTGTTGGAGTGAATGGAACAAGAGCCTAGTCCAGCTGCTGCTTTGAATGTCCTCTGGAGGAGGATTTTTTTGACTACTCAGTGTAGCATTGTTGCTTCATGATTCACATGCCTGCATGCAGAGTGCTGTATCATTCTTGTCGTATAATTTAATTGCCTTCTGTGTGGTTTGTGTTCCTTGTCCTGTGCGTGTGTTGTCATCTGCTAAAGGTGCACTGAACAAGGGCTCTCCCTGACAGATCAGGAGACAGAAGGTCTAACCAGTCCTGAATTGTTAAAATGTCTTACGCAGGAGGTCTGCACACAGGTGAACAACCACCTCGGGGACTTGCATGTTCTGCAGTTTGTGTCTCTCACCTGGAGGGAAGTACTCCTGCACTCTGTAATCCCCTTTCACTTTTTCATCTCCTATCCTCCTTGCTGTCTGCAGAAATATGCACCAACAAAAACACTGAGTGAGCAAATGTGTAAAACCAGATAAATTTCTCCCATTTCTTTGCCATTCCTCCCTCTAGTCTTAGTTGACTTCTTGCAGCAAATGAGCTGCAATGCAGTTGGGAAGAGGGAGCATTTCTGCCTGTTTCCTGTGACCCTTGGCATTGCTGTGCCTAACCTGTGCAGCTTATGTCACCTGAAGAAAGGTGGATGTGGATAGTATCCATCTGAACAGGGTAGTACCAAAAAGAAGCTGCTTTAAATTTAAAAGCACAATTATTTTACTTTTCCTAAAAGTAGCATGCTCATTACTTACAAAATCCTGTTTTTAACAAGTGACTGTTAGAGGCCTTGTGATGTTAGAAATAACCATTTTGTTTGAAGCATCACAAAACACTGCAGGTGAAAAACAAATTACCTGAGGAGAAAGGTGTAGATACAGAGAACAAAACATCTGGAATGTGTTCATAATATACAGGGAAGTTGTTTAAAAAAAAAAAACCACACCAAAAAAACCAAAACAAAACAAAACACAACAACAAACCAACAAAAAACCCCAAAACCTTGCAAAGTGCCTGAAGGAGGTACCACCTTTTGAATTGGAATGAAGCTCGTTCTCAGGGATACCTTTTGAACTGTATGTGCAAACTCTTTGCACTCTGTTCTAAAGTTGTTCAAGTGTGAAATCTTTTTCAAAGTCCAGCACGCACTTGGACACTCTTCTGTAGTCTGATCACAGGTGATAAATAGTGTTGTCACATCAGCCTGGGGGAAGGTGGGGCAAGGGTGTGAGTGCAGTGCTAGACATGAGAGAAGTGACACTGACCTGAATCCCAGCATGTAATCTGTTGCATTCTTCCGTGTGCTGGAGAATTGGTTGGTATATCTTGGCTGAGAGTATCTTCCAATCATCTTTCTGTATGCCTCTCTTCTGCATTTAATAAAACTGGAAACCAGTTCTGCCCCAGCAGAGCTCAGGCCTGGCTGGCTGCCCTGTTTATTAGGATCTTCAGAGAGGTTACTGTTTCACTGTGGTAACTCTATAGTCCTGCATCCTTTTCTGTAACACAGAATCACAGAACCACCATGGTTGGAAAAGGCAGCTAAGGTCATAAAATCCAACCATTACCTAAGTGTACTGGAGCCTCTACAAGATCATATCTTTGAGCACTATACCTAGATGGCTTTTAAATACATCTGGAAATGGTGATTCAACCACTTCCCTCACCAGCCTGTGCCAGTCTTTGACAGCCCCTTTGGTACATAATTTTTTCCTAAGATCTGACCTAAACACTCCTCCCCCAAGCATAACTTGATGACATTTCCTCTTCTATCACTTGTTACTTGAGTCTGGCACCCACCTCAGTACAGCCTTCTTTTAGGTACTTGCAGAGTGTTACAAGGTCTCTCCTAAGCCTCCTTTTCTTCAGACTAAACAACCCCAATTCCCTCAGATGTTCCTTACAGGACTTATTCTCAAGACCCTTCACTACCCTTGTTGCCCTTCTCTAGACCTGCTCCAGCACCTCAATCATAGAATGGCTTAGGCTGGAAGAGACCTTAGAGATCATCTAATCCAAACTCCATCCAACTTGGCCTTGAACATCTCCAGGGAGAGGGCATCCACAACCTCTCTGGACTCTGCAGTGCCTAGAACTGAACGCAGTACTGAAGGTGCAGCCTCACCAGGGCCAAGTACCTCTCTCCTCCTGCTGGCCACACTATTCCTGATACAGGCCAGGATGCTGTTGGTCTACTTGGCCACCTGAGCACGCTGCTGGCTCATGTTCAGCCTGCTGTGAACCACCACGCCCATGTCTCCTCCTGCCCAGCAGCTTTCCAGCCACTCTGCCCTAAGCCTGTAGCGCTGCATGGGATTGTTGAGGCCCAAGCGTGGGACCTGGCACTTAGCTATGTTGAAGCAAATAGGATTGGTCTCAGCCTGTGCAGNACCTAGATGGCTTTTAAATACATCTGGAAATGGTGATTCAACCACTTCCCTCACCAGCCTGTGCCAGTCTTTGACAGCCCCTTTGGTACATAATTTTTTCCTAAGATCTGACCTAAACACTCCTCCCCCAAGCATAACTTGATGACATTTCCTCTTCTATCACTTGTTACTTGAGTCTGGCACCCACCTCAGTACAGCCTTCTTTTAGGTACTTGCAGAGTGTTACAAGGTCTCTCCTAAGCCTCCTTTTCTTCAGACTAAACAACCCCAATTCCCTCAGATGTTCCTTACAGGACTTATTCTCAAGACCCTTCACTACCCTTGTTGCCCTTCTCTAGACCTGCTCCAGCACCTCAATCATAGAATGGCTTAGGCTGGAAGAGACCTTAGAGATCATCTAATCCAAACTCCATCCAACTTGGCCTTGAACATCTCCAGGGAGAGGGCATCCACAACCTCTCTGGACTCTGCAGTGCCTAGAACTGAACGCAGTACTGAAGGTGCAGCCTCACCAGGGCCAAGTACCTCTCTCCTCCTGCTGGCCACACTATTCCTGATACAGGCCAGGATGCTGTTGGTCTACTTGGCCACCTGAGCACGCTGCTGGCTCATGTTCAGCCTGCTGTGAACCACCACGCCCATGTCTCCTCCTGCCCAGCAGCTTTCCAGCCACTCTGCCCTAAGCCTGTAGCGCTGCATGGGATTGTTGAGGCCCAAGCGTGGGACCTGGCACTTAGCTATGTTGAAGCAAATAGGATTGGTCTCAGCCTGTGCAGCTTCCTCTGAAGAGCCTTCCTATCCTCCAGCAGACTCCCACCTAACTTGGTGTCATCTGCAAACTTAACTGAGGGTGCTCTGAATCTCCTCATCGAGAACATTGATAAAGATGTTAAACAGGAGTGGTGCTCAGCACTGAGCCCTGGGCAACACCACTTGTGATTAGCCACTAACCGGATTTAATTCCATTCACTATCATTGTCGGCCATCCAGCCAGGGTGTGCACCTGCCCAGGCCTAGGGCAACCAGTTTTTTTGTGAGGATGCTGTGGGGAACAGTATTAGATGTTTTACTGAAGTCCAGGTAACCAACATGCACAGCCTTTCCCTCAGCCACAAAGCGGGTCACCCTGTCATAGATGAGGTTTGTTAAGCACAATCTGCCCTTCATGAGCCTGTGCTGACTGGGTCTGAGCACCTGGTTGTCCTGTAAATGGTGTGTTATGGCACTCAAGAGGATTTATTTTGTGACCTTCCCTGGCACTGAGGTCAGACATGGGTCTTTAGTTTCTTAGGTCCTCCCTCTGGCCCTTCTTGTAATTGGGCATCACATCTGCTAATGCCCAGTCCATTAAGACTTCTGTAGTTAGCCAGGACTGCTTATAAATGATGGAGAGGAGCTCGGTAAGTATATTGTCACAATCCATGCAGTGGACTTGCAATGGTTCATTACTGTGATGTGTCCAGACTCTTGGTATGTCTTCTCATGGCACCTACACCTGCCTATCCATAGAGGCTGGATTCAGTGGTACAGGCTCAGTAACCTAATCAGTAATTTGTTATGGAGCAGGCTGCTGCAAACTCATGCTAGGATGTTAGCCTGAAAATTAGTCCAAGTTTTGGATTCCTTATGACAATGATGAGACAGAGAATGCTTTTTGGACTGCTCCTTGCATTCATCTGCCAACTCTTTCAGCACTCTTGGGTGCAACCTACCTGGCCCCATAGACTTGTGTATGTGTAAGTGATTCATTAAATACCTCAAATAGCCTTTTCCCCATCCTTAGTCACCCTGCTTCCCGCTGCACCCAATAAAGGATGAAGATTCTCCTTAGTTCTCTTTTGTTGTTCATGTATTAATTATCTTTTACAGCAGTAGCTACATCGAGTTCTAGTTGTAATTTCCTCTCTACATAGCTTCATTGTCTTTGTAGCTTCCTAAGTGCTCTGTCCCCTTTTCCAAAGGCTGCAAACTCTCCTTTTGCTCCTGAGTTCCAGCCAAACAAAGCTCTGCATTCACCCAGGCCCTACCTTCTTCCCTGCTGGCCCTTCCTTTGGGACATGGGGATAACCTGTTCCTTTGCTTTCAGTATTCCCTTCTTCAAGAGTGCCAAGCCTTGGGCAGAAATATGTTGCTGCTCAGTCCCAGCCAGGCCCTGGCATATAGACTAATAACTAATACTGAAATACAACACTGAAAGAATTTACACTCTTGGTAAATTGTTACAATGTGGACTTCAAGCTTTCATTTTCAGGTATTTCTCTCTAGAGGATGAGAGTTGCAGGCAGTGAACAACAGGGTAGGGTTTTGTAATGCATCTCCAAACCTGACAGTTGGAGGTTTACACACTTAGGGATAAGAATCAATAAGTTCAAAGAATTGACAAGTTCTTCTAAACCCTTTTATCAGTCAAATCATGCAAACTGACCAGAAGGATTGCTTTTTCACATGGTAGATGGGAACAAAGCATATATTATGGCCTTGTAAAATAAGCTGACATTTTTCCTTCCTTCTGGATGAGTGTTGCAAAAGAGCTCTCTGGAGAAAGGGAAAAGAAGGCACTTTGCTACTGCACTCATCTGTTTTCAGAGGAGCTTTGCTGTAAGTCCTTCCCTTTTAGGCAGGCTACTACTAACTGGATCAAAGGAGAGAAGTTCTGGTGCACATCCATCTGAGCTGACACACCAGATCTCTGGAAAAACTATTGTGATGAGTGGTTTTCCTTTTAACTCCATAAAGGAGAACATAGGAAAGCAGACAGGTAGGGGAATGCTGTCATAGCAGCATTGAGCAAGAGCTGCTGCAAATCAAATGGCACTAATGGATGTAAAATAGGATCAATGTCAGCTTAACTTAGTTGCCCATGTGCATTGTGCTTTGAAAAGGGACTGATCTGCTGGGAGACTACTTCCTTTGTTAAATCTTCATTAGCCATGAGTCTTCTCTGAGGTCCAGCTTGAACTAACAGGCTGCTGGGTAGCCTCTGCACCCTGACTGAACTTGTGCTGCCGTGTGAGCATTGAGATTGTTGCCTATTTCAGAAAAAATACTTCTTCCTACTTTAAACTGCAAATGATTTCAAAAATGCTCCCAAGTTTTAGTGTTGAAAAGGCCTGCAGGAAAATGAGTCCTTTCTCAGCAGGCACCAGATGTGGAAAGGTGCAGCTGCTGGCCAAAAACATTACTATAGTCCAAGTAGATAAGAAAAAAAAAAAAGTGAAAGGATAGGCCACACTTGCACCTCTTGCAGTACATTGCAAAGTGGAGTCATGTGGAGTCATTGCAAAGTGGAGCCCCCAGCACAGGAAGGACATGGAAGTGTTGGAGCGGGTCCAGAGGAGAGCCACGAAGATGATCAGAGGGCTGCAGCAGCTCTGCTATGAGGACAGACTGAGAGAGTTGGGGCTCTGCAGCCTGGAGAAGAGAAAGCTTCAAGGAGACCTTATAGTAGCCTTCCAGTATCTGAAGGGGGCCTACAGGAAGGCTGGGGAGGGACTATTAACAAGGTCTTGCAATGACAGGACAAGGCGATGGGTTTAAACTGGCAGAGGGAAGATTTAGACTGGATGTTAGGAGGAAGTTGTTTCCAGTGAGGGTGGGGAGGCACTGGCACAGGTTGCCCAGGGAGGTTGTGGCTGCTCCCTCCCTGGAGATGTTCAAGGCCAGGTTGGACGAGGCCTTGAGTGAGGTTGGAGGTGTCCCTGCCTATGGCAGGGGGTTGGAACTAGATGATCCTTGAGGTCCCTTCCAACCTTACCATTCTATGATCATATTATTTGGCTTCTCTTGCTTTCCACTTTCTGTTTTACCTAGAAGTGGCTGGCCAAACAGGCTTCCTTGCTGAGCATATGTGCTGGCACTGTTGTTGCCACCATGTCACCACTGATAGCTAAAAACTTGATTCAGCTGGAGTTCTTCCCTTGATACAAGCTGCTTCTAGTAATAAAGTTTCTTCAGACTAAATGCTGCTCTCAGCTGCTTAGTAATGACTATTTCACAACCGTCTTAAAGCAAACCAACTGATTTTCAAACCCTTGCTTTTATAATTGTTAATATAGCTGTAAAATTTGCAAGCCAAGCATCTCTCTGCACTGTCCACTGCACATATGTGTGGCCAGCAGGGCAAGGGAGGTGATTCTGCCCCTTGACTCTGCTCTCGTCAGACCCCATCTGGAGTACTGTGTGCAGTTCTGGAGCCCCCAGCACAGGAAGGACATGGAACTGTTGGAGAGGGCCCAGAGGAGGCCACGAAGATGATCAGAGGGCTGCAGCAGCTCTCCTATGAGGACAGGCTGAGAGAGTTGGGGCTCTGCAGCATGAAGAAGAGAAGGCTTCCAGGAGACCTTAGAGTAGCCTTCCAATATCTGAAAGGGGCCTACAGAAAGGCTGAGGAGGGATTATTTGCAAGGTCTTGCAATGACAGGACAAGGGGCAATGGGTTTAAGCTGGAAGAGGGGAGATTTAAACTGGATGTTAGGAGGAAGTTCTTCACAGTGAGGGTGGTGAGACACTGAAACAGGTTGCCCAAGGAGGTTGTGGCTGCTCCCTCCCTGGAGGTGTTCAAGGCCAGGTTGGACGAGGCCTTGAGTGACCTGTTCTAGTGGGAGGTGTCCCTGCCTATGGCAAGGGGTTGGAACTGGATGATTCTTGAGGTCCCTTCCAACCTTACCATTCTATGATATTAAGAGGTCACTACCAGAAATGCAAACTTCTGTGCAATAACTCATACCAGTTTTAATTTCTTCATGTAACATACCTTCGATTTTGAACAGGAGGAAAAATGTTCCTTTACAAAACACTCTCATCCAGCTGTCCTTAAAATGGTGATTTGATTTTTGTTTTTTCTTTTTTCTTTTTTTTTTTTTTTTGCCAGACAGAGTCCTGGCAGACTGGGCACACAAATTGGAGGAGAGGAGTAGTTCCACCAGCCTGGTACCTTAGACCCAGTAGTTGTTCTTTGGTTTGTGTTCCTGGAATAGCAGCTTTCTTTTGATTCTGTGAGACTATGTACTGTGGTTTGAGGACATCTTACCTTTTCAAAGGAAGTGTGGTTCATTTTCTTTCTGTCAAGAATTATTCAGGCTTTATCATCACACCTTCTGAGAACTGGGGAATCTGCCAATTAAAAAAATAAGATTAATTTTGACCTAAGGGTATTGGACAATGAGTGGAAATGTCCCTAAGGTTCTATTTTAAAATTGCTACCACAATTAAATTTCCACTTTTTTACTGGTTTTGTACTTTCCATCTTTTAAGTTTATAATGTGATTTTCCCCCCCTCTTCTTTTTCATATCACTAATACTATGACACAGCTTTAAACTAAAAGCAAAATGTGCATCTCATCATATCAGAGATGAAGATGTATTAGACTAAACAGATGTTGTACTGTTTGTACTGTTGTACCTGAAGGGAGCTTGTAGCCAGGTGGGATTGCTTCTGCCATGCAACCAGGGACAGAACAAGAGGACCCTCAAGCTGTGCCAGGGCAGGTTCAGGCTGGATGTTAGGAAGAAATTCTTCACAGAAAGAGAGATTGGCACTGGGATGGGCTGCCTGGGGAGGTGGTGGACTCCACATCCCTGGAGGTGTTTAAGAGGAGCCTGGATGAGGCACTTAGTGCCATGGTTTAGTTAATTAGAAGAGTTAAGTGGTAGGTTGGACTCGATGATTTTAGAGGTCTTTTCCAACGTGGTTAATTCTGTAATTCTGTGGATGGTTTATGTAGGACCAGTTTAAAAAAGATGTAGTTCCTGGCTTAACAATATGATATGTTGGGATTACTTTTTAAATTTTTTTTTTGTGAGATAACAAAAAACATCTTTTCCTGCTCCCTGAAGAAAATTAAATAGCCACAGCTAATTAGTAGTAGGAAGTCCTGATCTAATTCATTTAAACTTCAGATAAGAAGCTATTTCTTTATAATTTGTTTTTAACTCTCTAAACCATAGCCATCTGTCCTGGAATTATAATCACAATGGTTTACCTGCCACTACCAATTTCTACAATTTGGAGTATCTTAGAGACAAAGAAATGCAAAACATGCAATGCATTTGTGGTGCTCTCTAAATTGTGTAAGGCAATAGCAATGGACTCAGTAGCTAAACAGATGCTAAAGCAGATGTGTGTCTCCAGGGGACAAGCCCCTGAGTTTTGAGGCCTTCCTGGCAGGCAGCAGGACCAGCATCCCTGAGCTGAGTTTTTTGTACCAGTGAGAGTGTAAGAGTCAGACAGGAAGCAAAGAAGAGCTCGGGGCGGGGGGGGGGGGAGAAATGGACCAGAGAAACAAAGACCTCAAGTAGAGGTTTACAGAGGAATATGCAGTGAGAGAACGTGGAAGTTGGAGAAAAGTGAAGACTGCAACAGACTGCAAGAATAGAGAAGAGGAATGAGAGCTGCAAGGGAGTTTTGAGACTTCAGCACTTGTGTCTTGTGCACCTGGAACTCCCTGAATCAATAAGCACAAATGATTTGGCTTCAAGGAACTTAAATGCAAAATTGGACGCTGCTGCTGTTCCAAATTTTGGGCCCAGCAGGGTTCCATCTGTTATCATTCGCTTTCAGAGTCTACTGTTGTGCTTGTGTCTCATTCTCAATTTCCGACTTTCAAGTCTGAAAATTGCTCTTAAGGTAAAATGAACAATTTCTTGCTGTCACTCAAACCAGTTGCCCAAGTATTGCAGTGAGAACCAGAGATAGGGCAGGTTCTACGTTTGCAAATAAGAAAGCCCTTGCTGTGTGGATTTGGAGTTACTTTTACCTGATAACAGTCTTCCAAGCAACTCAGTGAAAACTTTTGTCCTGCCTTGGTAAGAGCTTTTACATACTGTACCTGTTCAGTGGCTTTACTGTTAACACAGTAAGTAAAAGGACAAAAAAATCTATAACCTAAACTGAAGTAATTTGTGTGGCAACAGTGTGTGGTCATGCTGGACTTTAAAGTTATGGCAAATAACTGAAAATTCAGGTGAACACATATTTAGGGCATTAGAAACATTCAGAAGCTGAATGATTTAGAAGCATTAAACTCCTCCAGTGTGATTAATTTATTTAAAGCCATGTTCTTTTCAAGGCAGTTCTGCTTTGTAAGGGATGGGTGATTGTGTGAGATGGGAGCATATTGCTGAGGGAAGCCAAATCTAGTGGATTTGCTTTAAGGCTAAAGAGATTTCATCTTCTTAATCTGCTAGGTGTGAGTCTGCTGTAGTTCCTGGTTTCTGAGCTGAGCCTGTAGATTAGAGAGGTAAATACACATAGGGCACAGAGCCAGCCAGCCAGGCAGAGCAGAAGAGGTGGGGAGCAGTGGCTTTGCCAGCACCCAGAGGCACAAACAGCAGCAGGGAGACCTCAGTCGTATGTGCACAGACCCTCACAGAGAGAGAGCCACAGTTGAGAAGATGGCCTAGGCTGCAGTGCTCAGGGCTTGGCCAGCCAACCATGCTGACTTTGCATGTCACTGACATGTGACAGGTCCTGTTTCTCCCCATTTTCCCATGCTTGTTCTTTGATGCACACAGACTCTCCTGTTCTCCCCCCTCTGTCCTCTCTCTCCTGGGTTACCTTTGCCATTGCCCCTACTTGTACTAAGTCTGTGCTCAGATTCCTCAAGGGTGTCGATGTCGTTTGGCCTGTATATGTTGTTGCTGCTACAGTTCCTTGGGCACTAATGGCCTTACAAGTTTTTCTCACCAAAAACCCCTGATACCTGCCTTCAGCACCCTGAAGTTTGGCCATTTCTCATACAGGTCTCCCATAACTACCTGCAGAATGCAGAAATCCTTCAGGGCACGCTCTGTGACGTTTGTTACCTGCTTACACTTTTGTCATTTCCAGCAACAACTTCTGTCACATCCTCATGTTTCTCAAGTTCTTGGGTTAAGCCTCAGGCCTGTGCCTGCTTCCCTGTAGGAATGATATCATGCTCGTGCTGTTACGTGGGAGTAACCTTCACATCTGACCTTCTGTGGGGTGGAAGTTGTCCCTTTTAGGACAAGGTCTGGTCAGAGTTTGAGCATGAGTCAACAGTTCCAGGCTATTTAGGAAAAATCGAATCACAGAATCACAGAGTATTAGGGCTTGGAAGGGACCTCCAGAGATCATCCAGTCCAATCCCACTGCCAAAGCAGGATCACCTAGGGCAGGACACATAGGAACACATCCAAGGGGGTTTTGAAAGTCTCCAGAGAAGGAGACTCTACCAGCTCTCTAGGCAGCCTGCTCCAGGGTGCTGTCACCCTCACAGTACAGAAGTTCCTCCTCATACTGGGGTGGAACCTCCCATGTCCAGACTATACCAGTTCTTCCTTGTCCTGTCACTGGGCACTACTGAAAAGAGTGGTGTCTACTGGCATCTTCATCTTGACACCAACCCCTCAGATACTTATAGACACTAATGAGATCCCCACTCAGTCTCCTCAAGACTAAGCAGCTCCAATTCTCTGTCTTTCTTCACAGGAGAGATCTTCAAGTCTCTTAATCATCCTTCTAGCTCTCCATTGGGCTCTCCCCAGTAGATCCCTGTCACTCTTGAATTGGGAAGCCCAAAACTTGTTATAGTATTCCAGGTGTGGTCTCACCAGGGCAGAGAAGAGGGGAGGAGAACCTTCCTAGACCTGCTGGACACACTTTTCTTGATGCACTTCAAGGGTACCATTGGCCCTCTTGGCCACAAGAGCACATTGCTGTCTCATGAATAACTTAACTGTGCACTAGGACTCCAAGCTCTTTCTCCACAGATCTGCTTTCCAGCAGGACAACCCCTGGTCTGTAGTGGTGCCTGCTGTTATTCCTCCCCAGGTGCAGGACTCTACACTTGTCCCTATTGAACTTCTCGAAGTTGTTCTTCACTCACCTCTCAGCGTGTCCTGTGGAAATTGCTGTCTCATGAATAACTTAACTGTGCGCTAGGACTCCAAGCTCTTTCTCCACAGATCTGCTTTCCAGCAGGACAACCCCTGGTCTGTAGTGGTGCCTGCTGTTATTCCTCCCCAGGTGCAGGACTCTACACTTGTCCCTATTGAACTTCTCGAAGTTGTTCTTCACTCACCTCTCAGCGTGTCCTGTGGAAGGCAGCACAGCCTAACAGGGTGTCAGCCACCCCCCCCAGTTTCCTATCATCAGTGAACCCTCCATCAATATCCTATTGAGGAAGATACTGAACAAAATGGGACCCAGTACTGATCCCTGGGCAGCACCACTGGCCACAGCCTCCAAATGTCATGTTCCAGTGTACAAACTCAGGAGTGTGTGTGAAGCAACTCTTCCTTCTTGCAATGCATTTGCAAGGCCTCAGCTGGAGTGAGGTGCCCAGTTCTGGGCACTACAATGCAACCAGAGCAAGGGGCAGGTGAGTGGACAGCAATGGCAAGAGGTGTTAGAGCTGCAACAAATGTGTGACTTGTGAAGGGCAACAGAAGAATTCAGAAATCTTCAGACCAAAGGGACATGTGAAGAGCCATTTTCCAAAGTGGGTTTCTGTAGCAAGAATTAACCTGCTGGCTGTGTCTCTGATGGCTGGGAGGAGAAATGGCAGGCTTCAATTGCAGTAACACAGACAGAGTAAAACAAAGTGAGTGTAGGCATGGTGAGACACTGAAATCAGTTGCAAAGGGAGGTCATGGAGCTTGCAAGTGAAGGTGTTGAAGGTTCAGTTCAGATGATCAGTTGGGATCCATAGGTCTGCTGCTTTCAGTTCTGAGGGGCAAGATGTGCAATTCAGCCTTTCAGGTCCCTTGTCTGTTGCCCATTTTTCTGTGCTCTCAACACTTGCAAGCTGTGCACTAGAGGCAAGGTTTGGTAAGGCAGCAGATGGCTGCAGCACATGACATGTAAGAATGTGGAGTGGGAAGGGCTTTTGAAACAAAGGGGGAGGAGTATAAAACTAGGATAGAGAATCAGTAAGATAAATACCATTTTTTTTAAAACTGCCCAAATAACCAGAAGATGTATTTAATACCACCTGGAGTCCTGTGTGCAGTTCTGGAGCCCCCAGCACAGGAAGAACAAGGAACTTTTAGAGTGGGTCCAGATGAGGCCACAAAGATGCTGAGGGCTGCAGCAGCTCTGCTACAAGGACAGGCTGAGGGAGTTGGGCCTCTGCAGCCTGGAGAAGAGAAGGCTTCCAGGAGACTTTGTAGTAGCCTTCCAATATCTGAAGGGGGCTACAGGAAGACTGGGGAGGGACTATTGACAAGGTCTTGCAATGCCAGGACAAGGGGCAATGGGTTTGAACTGGCAGAGGGGAGATTTAGACTGGATGTTAGGAGGAAGTTCTTTCCAGTGAGGGTGGTGAGGCACTGGAACAGGCTGCCCAGGGAGGTGTTCAGGGCCAGGTTGGACAAGGCCTTAAGTGACCTGTACTAGTGGGAGGTGTCCCTGCCTATGGCAGGAGGTTGTAACTAGATGATCCTTGAGGTCCCTTCCAACCTTACCATTCTATGATTAATTTGCCCTGATCCTCACTAGGCTGCCGTTGTCTTCAGAAAAAGCAACGATGGGAATTTAAGGCTAAAAGCAGTACCAAGTGTCTGGTGAACCTTGAGTGGCTTTTTGAAGGTTCAAGCTCCTGTACCCAAATCATCAGGAGTGAATCCTCAGGAAGGAGCAGACAAGGAAGAAATGTTTTCTTCCTTTACCTAATAGCCTGCAGGGCCCTGTTTTATTTCCCTTGAAGGACAGGATTCGTTTGTATGGGAAGCAGTTGGAGCTTGCTGAGAAAGCAACACAGGTAAATAAAAGGAAACAGAGGAAGTCTGCAGGACAGCCAATTGAATGTTAAAAGGTAAACCAGAGGTCTAACATTGGCATACTGGGAGAACCAGAAGACAAGTACAAGAGAAAAATGAAAGCTGATACCTGCCATGTATGCACATAGTCTGACAGCATTGTTTAGTGTCTGGAGTGTATCTATAAAAACCTGAAGGGCTTAGGATATGATCAAAATGTTGATTCATCAAAAGTAGGGATTTATTTGCATTAATAGTTTGGGAAGGATGCACAAGCACAATATTTATTCAGGTAAAGCAGGTAAAAACAAGCAACAGAGAAAAAAGTTAATGGCAAAAAACTGTGCCGAGGGGAAAAATCTCAAGTCTCCAGGTTTAAGACAGTGAAAGAACAGAAAAATAATGAAAAAAAAGATGCAAAACATGATAATAATGAAGCCACCTTGTAGAAATTGTGCTAAGATGTCTGTTGTGCCCCTAAATTGTATAGAAGAGAGCACACAGAAAATTGATTTGAATTGCTCATGTTATCTTTGTTAGTACTGTCGACAGCAGACTGGTTCTGGGGCTGCTGCAGGACCTGTTTCAGTAATTTGGTGTAGTAGTGAGAATATAGGTGCAGAAGTCTTCCTCAGGACACCCCACACAGGTCAGAAGTGCAAGAGTTCCACTCACAGTATCACAGTATAAGCAAGGTTGGAAGAGACCTCAAAGATCATCAAGTCCAACCCATTACCACAGACCTCGAGACTAGACCATGGCACCAAGTGCCACGTCCAAACGTGCCTTGAACACCTCCAGGGACGGTGCCTCCACCACCTCCCTGGGCAGCCCATTCCAGTGGGGAATGACTCTCTCAGTGAAGAACTTTCTCCTCACCTCCAGCCTAAACTTCCCCTGGCACAGCTTGAGACTGTGTCCTCTTGTTCTCTAACCACTGAGATGAGTTTGCCTCAGTATCTGTTAGTTGCTGTCAGTCCTGGAAGAGTGCAGGTGGCTGCAGCCTTTTCCGTGGGGCAGTGGTTGAGTATTTCACACCGGAGTGCACTGCCTGGCTATTGCCATACTGACTGGAGCTTTGTGACTTACTGGCTCCAATACTGCAGTGCATGCCTAGACATCAGTTCTGCTGAGCTAGATCTTCATTGAAGTAATGGACTCACTGTTTTACATGGTGCAAGCACTCCTCTCTGGACAAGCAAGAAATACATCTCGAGAATTTGGTGTATGTTTGCCCTTGTGCAGGAGAGGTTTTGGCTCACTCTGCTGCTCATCTCGTACCCCTTTTAGCACAGAAGTTATGTCATGTCCATAGCAATGTGAGGAGTCACGGTAAGGATTTTGTGTGATCTCATTCATTTTGAAAAGACCAGCCAAAAATCTTCTAAACCAGCCTGACAGAGGGTAAAATGAACTCCCAGCATGTGGGGTTTTGTGTCTTGGGGGGAAAAAAAAAAAAAAAAAATTTATCATAGACCAAAAAAAAAAAAGGATCTTATTTCCAATAGGAGTGTTAAATGTGTGGACAGAACCACCTATTAGCCAAAAAATGTCACTTCAGTGTTGGGCCCTGGATGATTTTAGAAGAGAACTGACCGATGTATGTGAGATGAGAAAGTTGGCTATCTAGGCAGAGACTACTCTCAGTTCATTGTTCTAAATTTACTGTGCTTCTGTGCAAATGTAACACAAGGCGAGCACAGCAGTATGCTATGTTTCTAACCTTAATCTTCCTGCCTCAAGGCTACACAGGGATGCGCTCAGCTTAGCTGGCTCCCTTCCTCGGTTCCCACTGACTCCCTTCCTCGGTTCCCACATAGAGAAAAACAACTTTGAGAAAGTTTGCTTAGACAATGGAAGGCTTATGCACATAATATGAGCACTAAGTCAGCCAATCAGTATAACCAATCATATGCAGTAGTGGTGCATGCTTGAGAGCTGTAACCCTATAAAAGAGCTGTAGCTGTAACGTATAAACGGATTGACTTAGCATCATATTGATGTGTCCTGTCATTCCCGTCCCTGCGCGAGGAGCTGAAGTAAAGATCCCAGCACTTCAGTCCCAGTCACCAAAAGGGAGAGTGCAGGAGACCTGTTAAGGTGTACAGTCTCATTGGCCTGTGCCATGTTGCCTGAATGGGCATGTGCTTGATTTGGCCTTGACACTGAAGACAGAGTGCAGTTCCGAAACACAGACCAGCCCTGGTCTGTCCCCTGTGCATCAGACACCTCTTGCTTCCCTGATGCACATAAGGCACCAGAAGTGCCTTTACTGGCAGTCGTGGCTGCACACCAGGAACCTGCCAACATTAATACACAAAACGTTCCCATCTCCGCCTCCTGTTTTCAAAAAGCAACCAACACAAACTGTTACTCAGTTACTACCCAGTCAGAAGCATTGTGCTGTCAGAGGCTGTTGCTCAGAGGACCACAATTATTAATAATGTACCAGGTTGCATGCATCAGCATGCATGGGAAATATGCATTTGTGTTTATTTACAGATGCCTGGTTAATCTGGCTTTGAATCAGTAAGCAGTCTGCAGAGAACATATGCAGCGAGGGGCTAGCTAGAATGTTTTCATTGTTCCTTTAACTATTCTGTCTTACTCCATATTGTCAGGTTCTTCAGCTGCTGCTAGTAACAAAAGCAAACAGAAAACACATGCAGCAGAAGATAAAATGTAGTATTTTTCAAATGGGCAGAAGATTGATTCATCCTTTCTCGAAATTAATTGATTTACTGCAGCTACTGTAATGCAAAACTATGGCCTGAGTTAGAACTTTATTAAAAAATGTAACCTCTCCTCCGAGTAGAGAGCCTTCAGATCATTTGTGACATCTGTGTAGTGTTGCTCAGGCTTTTTTGGCTGCTGACACAGAGAGAAAATGTGTTTCTGGAAATTCAGCATCATTGCAGACAGTAAACTGAAACAGCATCAGTTAAAAATACTGAAGAAAAGCAGCACTGTCATTTGGCACCCCTGAGTTAGTTACAATTTCAGCACATCTCCCTTCCTCCATATGATTTACAACAGTTAATCTCCTAATGAAACATACATATTAAAAAAAAAAATTCTAATTAGTTTACCAGCATGGGTATGGTTCCTTTTTGACCCAGTGCTATTTTGTGTGGGTTTAGCTGTAAAACTTTTATTTCCCATCTCTTTATTTCCAGTCTTTCTCTGTTTTTTTCCCAAGTAACAAATTTTTCATACAGCTGTTTTGCACCATAAAATTGGAGTCCCAAATTTTCTTAGGAATGTAACATTATTCTGTTGTTCCTTGGTGTGCCTTCACATATCACTTTAAAGGAGTTGTTTGCTGTCTGCCCACTTTCCTAACCCAGGTGAAGTTGCAAATTTCTGCAGGACAAGTTTTGGTGGTTTTGGGAACCATATTCTGTAAGTCAGTCAGACTTAAGAGTCTAATGGAGATTGTGCAGTGTGTAAAAGAAAAAAAGAATTCTGATGCTAAAGTCACACCAGACAGAGGCATCCTTTTTCCTCAGTTTATGAGTCTTCTGTTAACAGAAAGCTGTAAAAGTTTGGGATATAGCTTGTTTAAAAAATGATTTACAAAAAACCTGTGCATTTTTTTCCCTAAGAAAGGTAACATTCTGGCTATCCAAAAGTACAACTTAGAATCAGAGAATGCACTGGGCTGGAAGGGACCTTTCAAAGTCACCTAGTCAGCCCTCCTGCAGTCATCAGGGACATCCCCCATGGAGCCTGACTGTGAATGTCTCCAGGGATGAGGCCTTCGCCTGCTCCCTGGGCAACCTGTTCCAGTGTTCCACCACCCTCATAATAAAGAATGTCTCCTACTGTTTACCGTTGTAATTGGAGCTGAATTTATTTTGCAGCTATCCCTTGAACAACAGCGATCTGCACCAGTTCAACATCGAGGAGAACGGGGGAGTGCCGTATACTGCCAAGATGCCTGCGAGGCACCACCACCACCGCCACCACCACCACCACCACATGAACTACGGCCCCCTTGCTCCCGACAGCAAGGACATCGTTTCTGGCATTGCCAACCCAAAGCGTAAGTCCACTCCCGTGTCTGTCACTGCAGTAACTCTGCTGCTTTCAGGTCTGTCTCTGGCAAAGAGGTAAAGCAAAAGCAAGCAGCACGTGCCAGCTTTTCCTGTTGGAGAATGTTTCCTGTTATTATTTGCTGTGCAAACAGGACAAGATTTGCAATTTTCTGGCTTTGCTGGAGGATTAGGGGATTTGATGTTAGATTGGCATTCCACAGCTGAACAAACACCCAATTAGTCACAGATACTGAGTTTCTAGGCTCTTGGCACAGGCTGTTTTTCATTGTCACTAATTTTTTGTGTAATTTCACAAACTTACACTCATCTGCTCTTGTCTTTTGCTGATCTGGCCAGCTGGCCTTCAGCCTTCATTGTTTGGATCTGACTCTTGCTTTTATATCTGGACACAACAGAAATTCTAGAGCACTTGACAACCAGCATGTTGCTCTTGGCTTAGGCAGTGGGTGTAATTCCTGCTCAGCCTTACCTACCCTGACTGGAGTATGCTTGCTTGCTTGCTCACTGGAGACGTTTTTGGCTTGTAGAAAGCAAAGAGGAGAGAAGCTTGTCTGTTCCTGATGCAGCCTTGGGGAGTTTGGGTGTAATTTCTGCTGCTGAACATGCGTAGCCACCACCAAGGGTACGTGGCTTGGCCAAATGCTTGTAGGTTTACTCAGGCACTGGAAGAGGAACATCCCTGCCATTGAGCAATCCCATTTCTTGATCTTCAAATTTATAATTTCTGCACATCACAGTGTGTGAGATGCTGAAGCTGTATAAGAACTTCAGAAGATGAGCAAAACAGGACATGGTCTCTTATTTTCTTTCCCTCAGGGGCAGGATAAGGTCTTCTTTCAGTTTCTGCATCTGCCATGGCAAACCACCATGATGAGGTTTCAAATTCCTGAAACCAGGATCTTGTAATGGCTGTTGCTGGGCGACTTTAACTGTAGGCTGTCTCGCCTCAGTGGTAGTGCACAGACATCAACCTTCATGGGCACTTTAATCAGACTTTGTTTCAGAAACTGAAATATTTTCTTTGACTTTCTTTCCCAAGGAGAGAGAGATAACTTTTTTTTTAGGAGTGAGCTCAAGAAATAAAATGCACAGCTTTGTAGATGTGTAAGGAAAGAATCCCAAGCACCAAAATGAACTGCTTGCTGAGGCTTCCAATGAAGCTGCTCCCTGAGGAGCAATCTCCAGGGGCCATGCTGTCCTTCATTGCTTGTGCACTTTGTAGGTTTACTCACCTGGGGCTGGTGTGGTGCATCATGGCCTTCCCCCAGCACGGCGATGCCAGAGAGGCCTGGGGTAGGCTGCTGTACAGCCTGTCACTGCTGCTGGGTATCCACATCTCAGACATGATCTGCGTGGTCTGTTACCACTGCCTGACTGCTGGTGATATGCTCTGCCCATGCTCCTGCTGGGACTCCTCTGGCTGGTCACAGAACCACTGTGAAGAGCAGTTGAGCACTGATGAGGGAGGGAAGCTGGCGAGACTGAGCTGGGGAGCTTCACCCAGGCTGTCAGCCTGGTGCAGTAGGAGATGGTGACCTTTCCAGAGAGTGTCAGCCTACGGTTTGCATTTCTAAATTAGAGCTGAAGCATGCCAGGAAGCGCAGTCAGAAGCAGCTATGCTGCTGATGTGAGTCCTGGCCCTGAAGGCACTGCAGGCTCCCACTGCCCCTTGTCCTGTCCATCACCCAGGGTTCCACATCAGCCTCAGAGGCCTTGGCTCCTGCTCCAGTGACCGCAGCAGGGCCAGTCTCCAGCTCACCACAGCACTGCCATGGGTGGTACTGAGCCAGGCCTACCTCTAGAGCAGAAGGTGATTAAGGAAACAGCAAAAACACAGTGCAGGATGTTTGTCCCAGCTGTTTCCTCTTGGGGTGCAGCACATTCTTACCCCTTGTTGGTGCTGAAACAACCTTGGAAACATCATAGGAAAGTGTAAGGGCGAACACTGGGAGCAGTTCTCTGTGCCCATGGAGCGGTACCTGGGATATGAGGTGTGAGCCCAGAAAGCTACGTCCCCTCAGGTGTGCTGGGGGCAAGCTTTCTCCCCCAGACCTCATGTGGATCATGGGACACAGCTTTTCAAGCTGTCCAACATCTGCCAGGCTTTGGAGGGGACTTCAGCAGCTGAAACACGCATGTCACACCTGCTTCTGGAGAGAGATTTGCCTTTCTCTTCCTTCTGTCTGCTTAAGTTTGCTTCGTGCTAACTGCCTGTAGCTGCCTTTCTGGCCTGGGAGTTAGCAAACTTTGTCATCAAACCACATTTCAGAAGAGTCTGGTTCCTGGAGCTCTTCCCTTCCTGTACAAAATCACATAACACTGACCTGGTGACTACAGATGACTATGGGCAAGTCGCATCAGGCAATTACATTTCAAATTATCTTTGAATGCAATTGTGCAGTTGGGAAGGGCTGCAGAGGAAGAAGGAGAGACAGCAGGACGAGGTAAATCAGAGAGCTGGACAGCCTCACCTCCTGTCATTCCAGAAATCAGGGCTGAGGCCTTCACAGACAAACATGGATCATGTGAATTTGAAGCTATCCTTTTAAACATATCTCTAGAACCTCCAGATTGTCATACACCTACAATATTAAAAAAAAAAAAAAGGAAAAAGAAAATGGCTAACCCATTCCACTCCAGTAATAAAATATAAGGAATTTAAAGGAATAGTGTGACCAGCAGGAGTAGAGAGGTGATCGTGCCCCTGTACTGGGCACTCTTGGGGCTGCAACTTCAATACTGTGTTCAGTTTTAAGCCTTTCACCCTAAGAAGGACATTTTGTTGCTGGATCATGTCCAAAGACAGGCAGCAAAGCAGGTGAAGGGTCTAGGTAACAAATCTTATGGGGAGCATCTGAAGGGACTGAAATGGTTTAGTCTGGAGAAGAGGAGGCTAGCGGGGGAGACCTCATTGCTCTCTACAACTACCCAAAAGGAGATCAGAGTGAGGTGGGGACTGATCTCTCTGGTATCAGGTGACAGGACAAGGGGAAATGGCCTGAAATTGTGCCAGGGGTGGTTTAGATTGGATATTAGGAAAAATGTATTTACTGGAAGAGTGGCCAGGCATTGGAATGGGTTGCCCAGGGAGGTGGTGGAATCACCATCCCTGGAGGTGTTCTGGAAACAGATGGACATGGTTTTATGGCCATGGCGGTGTTAGGTTGGTTGTTGGACTTGATGATCTTAGAGGTCTTTTCCAACCAAAATGATGATTCTATGAAAGAAAAGACAATTGGTGCTTGTTCCTGTCACGGTCTAAAGCCAGTGCTGCCAAATGCCTATTCCCAGTTTCTGTGAGGGAGCAGGAAGGGATGAGGCTCCTCCGTGGGGAGGCTGTGGTGCGTACATGCCAGTTGTGCCCAGCTGAGCTGTTCAGACAGCTGTGCAGGCCATGTGCTGGCTTGTATTAGTGCAGGCATGCTGCCCCACAGCCACCTGTTGCTGATCCCCTGAGGAGACCTCTATCTGTACACCTGGCCAGAGGTGCAAAGCTGGTTTTGCTTGAAAGGCCACTCCACAGTCAGAGCTGGCATGTTCACACCGTTACAGCAGCAGTGGTACAGACACAACTGCTTCCCCTGATTCAGAGTCAAAGTTAGTCCTGTGCAGTTTGGGGTGACAGTCTGGGTGCCTTGTCAAGGCTGGCACTCAGTGAGTTTGGTTTGGTTTTTAATTCGTTTGTTCAGATGTTTCTCAGACTGAGTAGCTGAGAAAACCACTAGATAGAGAGCCTGTGGAAAAGGCTTGCAGTGTGTGTGCTGAGACACAGCATGGAGCTTGCAGAGTGGCCATCAGGTATCCAGAGTGGCACACGTGGCAGAGTGTGTGGGACAAGAAAAGCTCAGAGAGGAGACATGCATCAGGAACACAGAGACACAGGGAATTGCTTTCAGGCTGTGTGGAAATGCCACTGCTGGGAAAGTGTTTCTAGAGAGTGGTCACTAACCCAAGGACACTCTGGAGGCCTCTCAGAGCACTTGTGACCACAGTATCTCAAGTGGAAGTACGAGGAGAGCTGAAAGGTCTTATGTGGGCAGTACACTGTACTGGTGGGAACCTTCTCATGAAGCTGATAGAGGGAAAAGCTCTGCACATTAGTGCTTCAGTTCAGAGCTCTGAGGTGGTTTGAAATTCTTCTGACATAGAACGTGGAGCTGACCCATCAGTACGTACTTGGCATCAGGTCAAGCCTCTCCTCCACTTACACCTGCTAAATGCCAGGATTCCAGCACAATTCACAGAACATGGGCAGGAGAGAACAAAACAACAACATGCCCAGCCAAGGTTCCCTTTAAATACTGGCACCTGTTTCACAGCAAACACACAGCCTGAAAACAGACCTGGGCCAGACCTGCCTGATTCCCCACATGCTGTGTAATTCATCTACTTCCATTACTGGAAGAAGTGAAATCTGGTGAAACAACTCTGACATGAAGGCAGCTCAGCAGAAGATACTGTATTCCTCTATTCAGCCTGATGATTCTGTTTGCAGTGCTGCCCTTCACCTCGAAGCTAATGTGCACAGGTCCTGTCTTTTCCTGCAGCAGATCTTCCCCTGTCAATCTGCAGAATCCCAATCCCAGGGACCACTGCATTCAGCAGCAGTTAGCATTACAGTGCCAGTGCCGCACACGCAGAGGGTGCTGCTTGCTTAGCCTAATTGTCATGGCAACGCCATGCAGGGGTTGCCAGGTGCACATGAGCAGATCTACTGGCAGCAGCTGGGGCTACCACTGAGAGCAGATGCCAGCAAGTATGCAATATAGCTCACAGAATTGTTATGATGAAATAAGGACTGATAAAAGAGGGCCCAGCTTGCTTCTTGAGCTCTGGGCTGAGCTTGCAGACTGTCACTTTAAAAAGCACATGCTTTAATCCTGGACTGCTCCGTGCAAGAGTCCTTCTCTAGCACTGAGCACACAATGGTGTAGTACAGGCTGAGTTTCAGGCTGAAAAATGCTTTGAAAAACCACAGTACTGCCAGATCCTTTCTTGCAATGAAAGAGTTGTTTTGCCAAGACTCAGTGCCAGCTCAGAAATTGTATGTCTTTTGTAGGACTTAGAATTTTGCCTTTTCAAGAAACCTGTTTTCAAGGTTCAGCCAAAAGGCTAAGCTGTCTGTCTTATTTTCCAGAGCCCTCCTTTTAAACAAAAACAAAACAAAACAACAAGCAACAACAAAACAATTTAAAAGTCCATTTTGAATCGCAGCAAACCTGAACAGTTTAAATAAGGCACTTTTCCCCCTCTGCATTCCCTCTTGACAAGAAAGTGTCTCTTCAAAACCACCCAGCCATCATCATGTCTTATGACTGTGCTAATTTATTCCCCAGTATAGCAGTTTTCTCTCATCTCCCTGGAAGGTGGTTTTAGCAGTTCGTCTGTAGTCAGCAAAGCTCTTAATGTGCATTTAAACAACTGTAGAGCTGAGCGAGTAACATTTAATGTTCTTAGGACATGTTAAGAGTCTGATCCAAACCAGACTATTCAATATAAGGTTTTAATTGATTTCAATGGGCTTTGAATCAGACTCTAGAGATTACTGGATTATTCCCAGCTGTTATTGCCTAGAGTCCATGGCAAAACAATACAAGAGAACGTAGAGAGTGGTTGAATTGTCACACGATGAAGCTCTTTTTTCTCAAGAGCTCTTGCAAATACAGAAATATACACCACACTATTCCCAGGATGTTGGCAGAGACCTTTCTGGGCTGTCTTTAAAAATATTTTTTCTTGTCTTTCTGTGTCAGGGGCTTGCTCAAAAATCTCTGTTGACAAAGCACAGCAAATTCCCAACAATGGTCTCGAAGAGGCTGGCATATAAATGAAGATGTCTGGGAGGAGCCAAAAGCTATACTGTGATCTCTTTACACATCAGAAGTTCTGAGAGTGGCACCTTGGTTGCATAAATAATCTCTCTGGTGTCAACTGAGTTTTAGAATGCAGAGGGTGGAGAGGGGGAGGTAAGGAGAGAATTATCTAACATGAAGCTGTCTAAAACCCTACTGAAATGAAGGGATGGGTGAGAAGGATGAAGAGGAGGAATTGTTTGCTAAATAGAAAAAGACAAAATGGCCTGACAGGAATCATTATGAAACATTTCAGACCATCTTAGGGGGAATATGGTTTGCTGACTGCTATTTCTTCAAATGCAGTTGAGTGTCTTGCTCTGCAGTTCTTCTGTAGCCTCCCTTCAGTCTGTTTTGGTTTTTTTCTTTCTTCATTTATTTTTCTTTATTTCGGGCATCTTTATAGAACTGAACTCAGGACTTCCCCTTCTTTATGATGAAACTTCTCATCTGAAGAAAATAGAAACGGAGAGTGTGAAGGTAGTTGGACCATGGCCAGCCCTGCACGCCAGCATGAATAAGGTATAGCATATATGTATATACTTTTACATATATATGCCAAAGAGTCCCCTTGTCACTTCATATTATCACCTCCAATTCAGATCAACATTCATCTGCAACTGGATTGCTTTGTAATCACCTCTCACCATCTCATTATGGGTCTCAGGTTGGGGTTTCAGATACAGCATTTTCTTCAACTCTGCTGTTTAAAATTTAGAGGCTGCTGCAACAATGTTAGGATGTGGTTTTAGTTGAGTTGTGAAGTGTTAGTCATCTAGGCAGCCCAGAGATGTAAAAAACCAACACCACTTTAAGTGATAAAAAAAATCTTGTTTTTCTACGCAAAGAGACTGTGTTATGCCTTAAACCGCTCTGGCATCTGCTGGTGGTGTTTCATGAGTAAGTTTTTGCAGGGGTGGCAAAGCAGACATGTCCCACTGTTCTGCCAGAGATCAGAGTCCAGCACACCAGGGGCTTCTTTTATCCATGTGAAGCGAAACCCACTGTGCCTGCACTGCAAGGTGAGCTGAGTCTGGATAGAGCCACAGAGACCTGGACCTGTGCTTTGCAGCTGCATCAGTCCTGAGCTGAACCAAGTGAAGTCAATGAGGGTATTGCCACTAGCTTCACACTGAGGGGCATCCAAGCTCCCAGTGACTGTACAGATCTGTTAAAAGGAATGTGCTGTGGTGGTTTGAGAGTTTTCTGTCAATTACTTCACCTTGGTTTTATAAACAGCCTTTCCTTACTGATATTCAACAAACATTAGGGAAATTAAGAGTGAAGGGGAAATGGCAAAGTGTATTAAAAATACAAGCATAAGCAGACTGTATATCTGTACAGCATAATCTTTATTTTCTCTGGATGAGAGAATCCAAGGGATAGAAGACAAGGTTAAAAAAATCAGTGTCAAGTGTTTTGCATGAAAAATTAGATTTTGGATTTCTTTTTTTCCCCCCAACATTCTAGTTAATTTGAGTTAATCCATAATCATAAAGTAGAAATAAATCTTACAGTGGACAATCTGGGATGCAATGGAAAAGAAACCATCTTTTTCTCAAGTTCTAGAAATACTTTAAACTGGCAATAAGTACAGTTTTTAATAGGCAAAACTAATTAAGCAGTGGCAGTTTGCCAAAGGGAAATCGTCCCTCACAGATTCCTCTAGCAAGTATCCAGGTCTTGTGAGAGAAGCACTGCAGTTCAAATGTAACTACTACTACTCTATCTGAACTGCATCTAAGAACATTTATTTAGGTGCAATGTCCAAAACATGCTTTAAGGGTCTGTCCTCCACTACTGAAGTTATCAACAGATTAGTCTGACATAAGTTCTTTACAGTGAGGGTGGTGAGACACTGGCACAGGTTGCCCAGGGAGGTTGTGGAGCACAGAATCACCCAATATGATCAAAGATCACATTGGGCGATTCTGTGCTCCACAACCTCCCTGGAGGTGTTCAAGGCCAGGTTGGATGAGGCTTTGAGTGACCTGTTCTTGTGGAAGGTGTCCCTGCCTATGGAACTAGATGATCTTTGAGGTCCCTTCCAGCCTTACCATTCTATGATTCTATGTAAAAGGCTAAAGTGAAGAAGTGAGAGGACTCTCTCCATACTGACCACTGTGCACAAGTGGGTAAACTAGTCTGGCCTATGTTGTACAAATGACCCAAGTAGATGATCTCAGTGGTACCCTTGTGATTTCAAAATTAGATCGATGGTCTGTTTTCTTTCTTTGAATTAAAGCTTAAAGTACTTTGGTGCAGTATTCCAACATACTGTGCAAGTAGTCCCTACAGCCCTTGCCAGGCAAAGCCTGACCTCTGATCCTCTTGCTGCTCTCTGAAAATTCAGGCAGAGAGAACTTGTCTCTTCTGTAATCAATGGTTTTCTTTGACTTGTCACAACACCTCTAGAATCTTGTCCACAATCAGATGAATTATTTATTCAAGGGCCAATCAGCAGAACTCAGTACTATAGCAGGTCAGTGCTTCACAATAAATGCAGATGGACAGTAAATACAACCTGTGCCTGCTGGTGTGAGACTGCCATCAGTCAAAGTTTAGCTGATGAAAAAGCCTTGCAGCGAGCACCAAGAGCTGCTAAATGCTTCCGTTTCTTGCAGACTCTCAGCAGAAGGCAAGGAGCTTTCTAATTAAAATCCTTTCCTGTCAATTGTAGAGGTTTTAGTTTAAGAGGGTGCCAGCAAGCCCATGAGCAGTGGTTGCCACATGAATGGAAAATCCATTACAACGGCCATTTGGAGCCGTCTGAAAGTCATATGTGCTCTTGAAGCAGGCCCAGAGTGACCATCAGAAAACACCTCCGTCATCAAGCCCCCACATTACAAGCTGTAGGTTGTGACCAATAAATCATTTTTAAGTTCTTTTAGCTCCTGTCTTGTAGTTTCTTCTTCAAGCCCTGTTTTCTAACTGAGAGTTCATAAAAACAAACCACAGATGTTTAAGCTCTGAGCAGAGCCTGGAGCCACCTCAGCAGATGGCTTCACCAATGAGAGAGAGACATGCTGTAAATATTAACTCTCAACTGCAGTACTGTGTGCTGTCACCTAGCACAAACGTAGCAGGGTAAAGCAGCATGATTGAACAGCCCTGAAGTGACAAACATTTTTCTCTGAGTGTGGCCTTTAAAGCTCCCTAGGTTATGGTAGGCAACTCACTGCTTGGTGCAGCAGTGAATAAATTGCAATGAGTGGTCAGTCTGGCAAAAAAATAAATACTGACAGCTCTTCTGCAGCACCACTTTGTTGATTCCTGTGCTACTACATGTTTTTTATTCCCTAGTTATGCATCCTGTGAAATATTACACTTCAACAAAACTCATGGAAAAGGCTGCCTCATTTGGTCTATTTCTGAAAGTAAAGCAATGGTTTCACACCTCCTGTGGAGTCCTAACTCTCAGTCCCTCTCTTCCTGTTGCTAATCATTATTTCAAGCAAAGTGCTTTGGGGATGGAATTTGTCAGGCTTAATAACCTATCCATAAGAGAATTTAAAAGAAATTGGGTAAATTAGATTCAGCAGTTAATTAATTTGATTGTCTGCTAAACCTTTCTTCTAATGGGAGTGATGAATTGATGTGTCCAACCTCTTTTCCAGAGCTGTTTGGTACAGTGGACATGAATGTCCATGTACTGAATGCTAAAAGTAAGTTTCAGCAGGTGTTTCATGCCCTTTGGTGCCACTAGACTGATTAATCTGCAGGAGAGAAAAGCCTAAGTGGTGTATGTTTGCAAACATGCTTTTAAGCCTTACTCTTTCTTCATCCATTTATATCTTCACATTTACTGTACATATTGGCTTTTACATATATATATGCTATATACTGTCCCCTCGCTCTCTTCATTGCCTTAATACTGGTTTTGCCCAGCTTCAAGTCTGCACTTCTTTAACTGGCCATTAGTGAGCTCTTTATAGCCTCGGGATCTTCAGTGGCAGCCTGTGGTCCTTCGTTATCACCCCCTGCCTGTGCTCCTCTACACCACCTCCCTGTGTCTTTGCTCTTCAAGGACTCTGTTACCATACCAGCCATCTCTTGCTTTATCCTAGGTCACTGTATTAGAGTCATCAATATTTCATTCTACAAAGAGCAGCTGCTGGTGTTAGCGTTTTGTATATAGACTCATTGCTGTTACAGCGGCACCTAGCAAAGCAAAGCAAAGGTCATGCAGAGCAAGCCCGGTGTGCCTCAAGGGCTCCACAATCTTCCTTCAAATCCTTTTGCTGACTTGCCAGTACCATCCCACAAGGCTACCCACTTACACTGCCCACTGCTTGCTAATGCACTTGCAAAAAAGCTGTGAATCTACCTGCCCCTTGCAGGACTGCTACTGCAGTTCCAAAAATCATTGGTGGTTTAAAAAACAAATCTCACAAAACCCACTCATTTGCAAACTTTGCCTCAAATAAGAACAGCACATAACCATGCAAGTCTTGTGGTGTCTGTAACTGCTGATAGCTAGCATAGGGAAAAAATTGGGTAAATCTCACAATGTAAAGGGGGCAAAAGAGTCTGTAGGGTTTTATGCACATTTGCAGCTATAGCTGAATGTCAGGAAATGAGTTTGACCTTACTTGGCTAATGGGTGTTCAGAACTTAGTAGATCTGTGTTATCTTTGTTAAATTTTACCTCCTACTAGTAGTGAAGACTAGCAATGAAACACACACCTGCATTCCTAAACAAAATATTAATTCTAGTCTTCAGGTGTCTCCAGCTCAATATGTGTTTTAAAGATGCTGTTTGCCTAAGAAGTGGCTATTGATAAATTCATATTCTTGGTAAGAAGTTCGAGGTGAAACAAAGCATCAACCTTTTAAAGCAGAGACAAGGGAAATGTTAAGTACAGGAGCGATATTGATGTGTTTCATGCAACTACTTTTATATTCTCTATCTGTACTTAATATTCAGGTAGTTTTGCAAAACAAAGCCAGTGTCATCATTAGCTACCACTCTAAAAATCTGCCTTCTAGTATCAGCAAATGTAACTCAATTTAAAGTAAATGTTTGGGAGGAGAAAAGCAAAGCTAAGACTTCAATTATAAGAAGGAAAAAAAGCATCCAATTTTATGTGTATGTAGACAGACAGACAGACAGATAGATAGATAGGTAGATAGGTAGATAGATAGATATCTGAGCTTATTCAATCTACTCTGTTTAAATACAATTTAAACCCATTTAAATGCAATTCTCCAGAGTTCTCCTCCTCTGGAAAAATAAATTCTGCACCAGTGGTGAAAGTCGTGTCAACATATTGCTATTTTTCAGCAGCATCAGAGCTGGAGATGGAAAATTGGAATGCTATGAAGTTTCTTAACTTGTTGGTTTTTTCCCATCATTTCTAAGCCTTTTAGGTTGGGTTTAGATTGCAGTTGTAAGCAAGAAGATTATATATTTCAAATGCAAGTTTGATTCTCAGACATTCACTTGAAAGGGGCATCTCAGAATTTTTGGAATTACATAATCAGAAATAATAAAGTTGAAAACTTCATTAACATGATCTCACATTTATTTTTCTAATAGCTTCTACATAGAATGCTCTTGCCTTAGAAATCAAGATAAAATTTTAATAACTTAGGGCTTGGTACAACGTTTGAATACCCAACTGTTATCTTTATGCTTCACTCATCACTTCATTATACAGCAAAATAAAGTAGATTACAGCTTTCACTTTTGCAGCAATAGTATATATAAATTTCTGATGCAGGTAGGTTTTAGATCATTGATTTTCTTGTAAACCTGTGAAATGAACCATGGAAGGTACCATAAGGTTTGGTTTAGTCCTGAAGGGTGGATTTTTATTCTCTTTTCTTGGCCTTCTTGATGACAGTTATACTTTAGGAGTTAAACTGGGGGATGAACAAGCTTATAGGTAAGAATGAGTGGCATTAAGGAACAGTGGGAACTTCTGTAGGTGCTTAGAAATGCTGATATTCTGCCCTAAGAAGATGCTGCTTTGTTCTGTTGTTTAAGTTCACATTTAGTCTGGATCTTCAGTGCCACTGACTCTATGTGTCACAGTCTCAGCTAACTAGCTGTGTGAGAGCAGAATTCAGTAACAACTCAGGATGTGCTGCACTGTGGCTGAAAAGTCCATTTTTGCCAAGGCAGGCTCACAAAGAAGCTAGAGTAGGTCTGGCTCAGGCCAAGCACTTCAAAGCCCCACATGGTGTTTGTGTGCAGTCAGCGCTTCCACTTGAGCAGGGGAGCTGGTGGCCTCTGGCTGCTGGCTCAGCATTTGGTGAGCAGGGTGATTCCAAGGAGCAACTGCATCAGTGTCTGTTCTTCACCTCTCATCAGTCACTAAGGACGCTGCTGCTCCTAGTGGGCTGCAAGCAAACCCAATTTTGCTTGCTTGAAGGTGAAACCCTTAAAGTGTGACCCAAAAAATGGCTAAAGCAGAACTGAATGCCCAAGATTGGCTTCTAAGAAGTCTGCAAACTCCATCAGCAGCAGAAGCTTTCCCTTTTCAACCAGGTCAGCAAACATCAGTGTTTTGAGTTCTCAGGTTATGAAAATCTCAGTGTGAGGATTACACATCAGGTCTGACACTGGGGAGAGTCTGCATTACACAGAATCATCTGATATAATCCTGATTGCAGCAGATTTAGACCTTTTGAGGGCTCCCAGCTACAGAGCAGCCCTGAGGGCTTTTATTTAGATGTTGGTCAATGTGGGGGAATGGGGCAGGGGAGGAAGAATATAATTGCAAAATATCCATATCTAAATAACATATGGAGGGGACTTTGGAGCTTTTCAGGTTAGGAGACCGTCTTGTTCCCTAAGCAAGCACCAGTGGTGGTGAATGGAGTTAAATGTGGCTGGCCCCCAGTAAGTAGCAGTGTTCCATGGGGTCTGGCACTGGCGCCTGCTCTCCTTCACCTCTTTATTAATGGTATGGATGAAGGCATTCAGTGCACCCACAGTAAGCTTGCAAATGACATCCAGCCGGGTGGTGCTGTCGATGTGCCAGAGGGGAGGCAAGCTTTACAAGGGCATCTGGACAGGTTAGACTGATGGGCCAAGGCTACTTGTATGAAGTTCAGCATGGGCAAGTCCCAGCCCCTCCACCTGGGTCACAACAGCCCCAGGTAAACTACAAACTTGGGAATGTGTGGCTGGAAAGCTGCAACTTGGAGAGTGACCTGGGGTTCTTGGTTGAGAGTTGACTGGATATGAGTCAGCAGTGTGCCAGTTGCTTCATTTTACTCGAGTGAAATGCTCTTTAACTATCATCCAGTGTTAGAACCAAGGCAGGATTCTGCATGGCCTTTGGAAATGCCATTGCTTACTGTGATGTTCTTTCTGCTCTTGGAAATCAATACACTTAAACATTGGCAGTAAGAGCAGCCCTTTCAAAGCGTGTAGTACTGCACTGTGGCTACCAAGTCTACTGGTGAAGGGAAAGTTGTGCTTTCTGTACAGTTGGTTTTGTCCTTTTGAGTATCAGCTTCATGACTACCCCAGAAAAGACACCTATAGAAAACAAATATTTCATGTTTTTTTTTCATGTGCTTGCCAGAACTAGTTAGATTCATGACTGAACAGATGACTACAGTTCCAGAAATTGCTCCAGCTAGATGCTGTCACTTCTAAGTATTCTCTTTTTCCCATAGGAGGAAAGGGGGAAGAATGAAAAGCTGAAGAATATCTTCCAGTAAAACAGTAAATGTTGCTGGGCAAATAAATGAGTGAGAATTACTAGAAATTTGCCAAAGAAAAAAATCTTATGAGTAATCCTTTAAGGGGCAGATGTTAAAAATTGCACATGGCAGCTGTGGCATTTTGGATGTAGAAGCCTGCTAGACCAACTTTGCCCACACATGAAAAACATCTTCAAGTGTCAACAGAGTTCTGAAAATGTCTTCAGTGTTGACAGAACAGTTTCCCAAGGCAATGTAACTGCTTTTGTGATTTGCACCACTTGCAGAAAGCGTCTGCTGTACCTTGCTCTTCCCTTTTGTCTATGATTGCTCAGGGACCTGAGAGAAGAGTCAGTAAGACTGTAGTTAGCCTCAGAGTAGGATGCAATCGGGGTGGGCAGCAGGAAGGGTAAAGGAGACAGGTTTTGAACTTAGAGGTAATTTTACTGGCTGCAAAATGCCCAGCTTTGTCTTGAAATACTTTTGAGGTGAACCTTAAGAACATGCTGGACCTGGTTTACTGGTGCTTTCTACCTGCTTTGGCTGAAATATTAATGACAGTGCTACATACCTGTTCTGTCTGGGCATATACAGCCACTCATTCCTCACAGCAGCCAGTGTGGAAAAGGAATGCATAATGTGGCCTGTTGCTCAGTGGTAACTGAGGTCTCATTTCCAGCATGAGTGGGCAAGCTTGCAGTGGCTACCATGCCACTGCCCAAGTATTTTTAAAAAACAATAAGATATTTTTTATTTGTTTGTTGTTTGATTGTTTGGTTGTTAAGAGTTTACATTTACAATCCTAGTCTTATTCATCCCCTCTTGGTTTATATGTGAGTGTTATGTTGTCCTTTTCCTATTTTTTTTTCTCCTTTTCTGCATGGGAAATTGATTCCTGAAGGCATTTCTGCTGCTCAGGCTCCCCCAAGGCTTCTGCTGTCTTGAAAACAGCATCAAATTATTAAATATTTTGAAAACCTTTTTTTTTTTTTTTGTTAGAAGTATCTATCAGTTTATGAAGATGGAAGTTTTATCCAGCATTGGCGAATCAAGTTGCTACAAGTAAAAATTTGACCTTTAACCAATTTGCTAACTTATCTTTCTAATATATGTCACTGTGCTTGTCTTTTCCATTCAATATAGGGTGAAGACAAGAAAGTATCTGAAAAGGCTTTTCATGCCCCTGTGTCACCTCCATCTGTACCTGACCATGTGAAGTGCAACATCCTTAAAGCTCAAGTGGAAGCTGCTTTCAGAGTAGGCACCCAGGTAATCTGTGTTTCATATTTTGCCTTTCTAGATTGGGCATAGTTTACACCAATTTTTCAAATGCCATAGTTCCTAAGTAAGCATCTGAAGTATCCATAGCCACCCAGCTTTCTCTGGCTGCTCTGAGGATTCTTCAGATGACTCAGAATGGTTGATATGATGGAAGTAGGAAGTGTCTTCAAGTGGACATGATTAATACAGCCAAGAGAATAGGAGCAAAGGCCTTGGGAAATCTTCATGTCACTAAAGCTTTTACTTTGTAGCTGAGAAACAACTCTCTGAGGCTGCCCACTGCTCATGGGAGCTGTGGTTTAGGGTGTTTGAATTGGTTGTGGGAATTAAGGAGGCAGGAATTATAAATCTGTAGTTATTTTATTTCCAGAAAGCCCCGCCCACAAACTCTATACAAATTAGTTAGATTGGGTTCAAATACACTGGGGAAGATGCTTATAGGCAATTTAGTAATGCAGGAAAGTCAGGAAATTGGAAAAGGTTTGCCACAAAACAGCTTTGCCTCACTTACAAATAAAGGCAGCCCAGAGCCCTAGGGCAGGTCTGTGCTACTCACGGAGGTGGAGTAGGAATTTGGAGCTGGTCCCTTGGCTCCTTTGCGGCAGTGTCTGGAACTGCAAATTGTAATCCAGCGGTGGATCAGCGTGGCACAGGATGTGAGTAAACCTGCCAGAGCCCAAAGTGACTGCAGACACAGCTGCCATGGGCACAGAGCGTGGGGCAGCACAGGGCCCAGCCAGGCTGCTCGCAGTGTGCCCACCAACGGCGGCGGTTTGCGGCAGAGGCAGCTCCCTGCAGCAGGCAGGCAGGATGCGGCGGTCCCAAAGCAGGGACCGTGAGCTTTCTCCTCACCCTGCTTCCAGGTGCCCTTCAAGGTCCAACTCAAGGACCGACTCCAGGTCCCACTCAAGGTCCAAGTCAAGGTCCCACTAGACAATGTGTCCAGTTGCCATATATCTATGCTGGGTCGATTTGCTCTTCCCCGTTCAAGCCCGCGGGGGTGGGGTAAGGAACTTTGCACCTACTTCTTTCCACATTCCAAACCCCTGGAGCCAGAGGTGGGGGGGAGCAAAACATTTTCGCTCCCCATTCAAACCGGTGGGGCAGGGACTTCTAAAGATAAAATCTACCCACTCAGACACAACCTTTATTTTCAGTGATCAATTGAAGATGTCTGAAGTGAAATGGTAACTGGTCTGTTTTTTCTTATGCCTTTGGGTGCTTTTAGAGAATTTTTAAGCTCATACTGTCACTGCTTGGTCAGTATTTACATTAGATATAGCCTGATTCAATAAAACACCATGATTCTTTTAATTGTGTCATGCAGCTGTTAACTCCTGCTAGCTGGCATGGCTGCAAAAAAAGTTAATTTCCCAGTCACAGGCAAATCTAAATGAAACCTAGAATGTGATTCTCCTCAAGTGTATTTTGTGTACAAAAGGTAGTGCCATCGGTGCCAAAAATACAGCCAGATAGAATGCCTGGATAACACAAGTAGAGGCAGAAGGGTTGGCATGGCTCTTAACCCCAGATCCTGTGGTTTCCATTGTTTTGTTTCATTCGACAGTAACACATCAGGTCAGTTTGCCCTGCAAAGAATTATCTTTGAGTATTTGTTGCTCACCAGCAGGTCTTTCAGTGGACAGTTAGATTGCATCTGGTCTAGCTGGGGTCGGAGTGGCTGGAGAGCAGCCAAACAGAAAGGGATCTGGGGGTGCTGATTGATACCCACCTAAACATGAGCCAGCAGTGTGCCCAGGTGGCCAAGAAGGCCAATGGCATCCTGGCCTGCATCAGGAATAGTGTGGCCAGCAGGAGCAGGGAGGTCATTCTCCCCCTGTACTCTGCACTGGTTAGGCCACACCTTGAGTACTGTGTCCAGTTCTGGGCCCCTCAATTTAAGAGGGACATTGAGGTGCTTGAGCGTGTCCAGAGAAGGGCAACGAGGCTGGTGAGAGGCCTCGAGCACAAGCCCTATGAGGAGAGGCTGAGGGAGCTGGGATTGTTTAGCCTGGTGAAGAGGAGGCTCAGGGGAGACCTTATTGCTGTCTACAACTACCTGAAGGGTGGTTGTGGCCAGCAGGAGGTTGCTTTCTTCTCTCAGGCAACCAGCACCAGAACAAGAGGACACAGTCTCAAGCTGTGCCAGGGGAAGTTTAGGCTGGAGGTGAGGAGAAAGTTCTTCACTGAGAGAGTCATTCCCCACTGGAATGGGCTGCCCAGGGAGGTGGTGGAGTCACCGTCCCTGGAGGTGTTCAAGGCAGGTTTGGACGTGGCACTTGGTGCCATGGTCTAGTCTTGAGGTCTGTGGTAATGGGTTGGACTTGATGATCTTTGAGGTCTCTTCCAACCTTGCTTATACTGTGATACCCAAGGACGTATCAAAGTTTAGTTCTTCTGACTGTCCTACATTTCAAGAACAGAAACCATGAATCTGACAGCATGTGGGGGAAGGAGGTTAGCTTTTTTCTTTTAGTTTTTTGTTAAAAGCAGTTCTTGCACCTCTCCGAATTTCGGGTTCATCAACTGTGTTCTGTGCAGCATGTTTCTTGTTTGATTGCCCTCTGTTGTTCCTGTGTGTCTTTTCCAAGGGATGTCATGGTGTATCTCCCAGATCTGTATTTTGTCCTGAATCTGCTAACTACTCCTGTTTGAGTGGACAGTTAAAGAGTAGAAGTGTGTGGTGTTGCATTCAGAATACAGCATTGCTAAGGCAAGACAGGAAGTGTCCTTTACATCTGCGCCTTTCAGTTCAGCTGCCCTGCTTTGGTTTTTCACTCAGAGGCTTCCCAAGGGAGAACCTTCTCAGTTGCTTTTTCATGCATGCCATAACAGTATTCTTTAGCTGTTGCCATGTTGCAAGTGTTTCAGAGCCCCTCAATTCAAGANGAGCTTGGAGGTCTCTTCCCACCTGGTTGATTCTATGATTCTATGACTCCTGTCAATTAAGAAACATGACCCTTCTCAGATACATTGCAGAGATGAGTAGGCAGAGACCAGGTGATGGTCAACCACTATAAGGAGCTGTGACTACACAAATGCTAGGAAGGGTAGGCAAAATATTCATGGTGAAGAAATGAGTAGGAACACACCCTCTATCAGCTAGAACATAGGAGAAGGGAAGGGGGCTACAGGAGGCTGCAATAAGCCACTGTACCAGCATACTATAAAGCCACACAGCTATCTTCTCTCCTCCCCCAACCACCAAACCACTAGCTGAATACCAATAGCTAATACATTTCCCAGGGGCAGTTCAAGTCATCTAGGAAAAGCAAGGTAGGATGCTCAGAGACATCTCTTCCTTTTGAGGGCTCCAATGAGGAAGAGTTTCTTTGTGGAAGACAATGATTTGACTCCATGTATTCTTCCAGGGTTGTGATCCCGTCCCTGTTTGACCCCATCTGACATGTCCTGCTGCCCAGAATATCCAGACAACTAACCCTGTTATCCTCTGCTCAATTCTATCTTCTGATGCCAGTTCCAAATTAAATGACTGAGGTGTCCTGTCTTCTGGTCTTAAGATTCCAATTTCTCATCTCTTGTTTTCTGTACTGTTGTATTTCAAGTTACAAGGCAGCCAGAGTAAGAATTTCTGGGTTCCATAAGCCTCAAGCTGTAAAGCAAGTCAGACTGATTTTCCATGTAGTCCACAGTTCTCCCTTTATTTCATGGTATCACAAAAAAAAAAAAAAAAAAAGAGGATTTGCTCCTCTCTGCTTTGTAAAAGGAAGAGGAAAGAACCAGACTCTGTCCTATGCACAAGCTATTTGAAATTAAACCTTCTTTTCAAGGCCTCAAAACTCTGTGGCCTGACTTGTCCTTTATGAAGGTTTGTGGAGCATCTTCATTATACATTTAGGTATAAAAACGTGAGAAACATATTGCTGCAATACAGGATCAGATCCAAAATTAACAAACTGCTGCTCAAAATATTTGTAACAGCTCTTCCTAAGCAGTAGGAATATTTTCAATACCATATGCTACTAACATGAGGATGTGACAAGTTAATGAAGGCACCTCCTGCATGTAGTGGAAGCAGAAACTGTCACTTGATAATTCTGAGAATGGAGTGAATGTTTGCAAGTGCAAAATACAAGCTGGGGCAGAAATTTTCTGTGCTTTTCTTTCTTTGGGGCAGCTGGAGCCAGCACAAGAGACAGCCTTAGACATCTGTGATGGTTTGGGAGTTCTCTGCCCCCCCCCCACTTTGTAAAATCANCTGGGAGAGTGCCTTATCTATGTTTTGTGTTCTTGTCTTATCCATCTCAGCAAGCCTATGAGTGAAGCAGACATCACCATTGTTTTCTTTTCACAGCCTATAATGTAATTTACTCCATTAAAATATTCCACTTAGCCTCAAACCAGCACAACATCGATGATTCCAGTGCTAACGATTCAAAAAATGAAATGGGGAAATTATGCAATACACTTAAAAATAAATTCTGGAAGGAGGTTTCTGCACTGCTTCCTTGCAGAATCATGTTGAAGAGCTGATTAATGCATTCCTAGGAGTGAAACAACATCCCCCATGGCTCTAGCCCTCACTTAGAGACAAAAAATGCCTAAGTTTATCATGCTGATCACTGAGCCCTCGGTGCGGTTTGGAGTTATAAAGCAGCAGGAAACTAATACAAGTGAGTTTGTTTATTCGGTAAGGATGGAAATATTTATGTACCATTCTGCTAGCTGCAGAATCAATCTACAGTGTGTGTGTGGCTGAAGAATGTGAGGAACCTGTGGTTTGCACTGGCCATGCCATGCAGGTCTGGAGCAAATGACTTGTGTTTCACAGCACACCTTTCAAGCTGTGCCACAGGGGTCTGTCACCTTCTAGCTGACAGACTGCATATCACAGTTCCCATGTAATTAAGCTCCAGGGAAGCATTGAACACTGTGAAGCAACTATTTTTTTTTTTTCCCACACTCTTCATTCGAGAGGGAGTGGTATAAAGTAGCAGTGAGGAGCTGGCCAAGTGCAAAAGACCACCTCTCCCTGGCATCTCCTTTGGAGCTTGACAACTTGTTAGTCTTACAGAGTCCCTTTTGCCAAGCAGTTCATGGCCCAGCTGATGTAGCTAAGATACTAGCAAGTTTCAGTCTCTATTTATAGCCACTTTGGCTCCAGGCAAATCCTAATTACCCTGATAATTAAGCACAGACTCCTGAGCAAATGCACAGCTATTTTATCAGGACTTTTTCATTTGGTGAGCAGTGTGTATTGTGTTCTAGAGTTTGTCTTCTTCCAGTGATGTTTGTATTCTCCACCTGCTAGCCAAGCTCTCCTAGATCCTTGGACTGCTGTAAGTCTGGCAGGTTAGCACAACGACAGAACTGAGGTTCTGTTTCTCACAGATTTCTGCTGCACCTGGTTTTTGCATTCCTCACATCTTTCTCTGTCTGCAGCCAAAGGGAGGCCAAGATAATTTTTAAGGTGCAGTTTGCAGTGCACCTTACAAACAAACAAACAGGTGTGACATTATCATCAAACAGTTCCTCACTGAACATTATGGGTTGTTTGGTGAGGAAAAAGTGGTGGAGAAAGGAAATTTGGAGATGGGAAGTTATTTGAAAAAGCATATAAAATTCCATTGGCTTTTGCCTTTTCCAACCCCAAAGGGAACTCTTGGCTGGTGAGAGATATCTTTTATTATCAATCAGTCAGGTTTGGATTCCTGAGCAATGGATTCCCCTGCCTTAATGCCCAGCAAAGAAAGGGAGATTTACACTGAACAAAGGGTCATTGAATCCTCCTGGACCCTTTCACACAGTAGCTTTCTTCCCAAGCTTCAGACATGTAAATTTCTAGGCCAGGTCTATAGCCTCTCTCTGCTTTTCCTCCCTGCCCTAGAAAGAAGTACAGACTAAGGATCATGGCAGTTTGCTTTAAGTAAATATGTAGCTGCAGCTGCTTGTGCTCTCTAGAGTTGCCTCCAGAAAAGGATGGGATCATGGTACAGAAAATGTCTGAAGACAGGCACAGGTACAGGTGTCATCCTGCAGCCTGTGCTCTCTACACAGATGCAAGACATGGCTGCACATGTAAATGACACTGGAATATATCCATTACTTATGGTAGAAAGAGTGCATAAGTGAGTGGACTCATGATGCTAGTCTGTGCTGCTTTTTTTGATGAGTCTTTGTCTTTGTCTTTTTCATTGTGCTGTCTCCTTTAAGGAAAGTTCAGGTGTAAGGACTTGGCAACTTCCCAGCCCAGGTGCATTTGCCACCTATTTCCAGAAAAGATTCACTGTCTTTATGTGAGTTAGGTCTTTGGAGATTTATTTGCTTAAAGGGAATATGGACTCAAATCCTAATCAGGTCACAAATGGAAATAAGAGTAGATAAGGGGAAGACACTTGAGGTTTGACAATCTTATTATGTGATCTTTCTTATAATAGGACTTAAGCAAATCCTTCTGCATCCCCAGAGGAGGAGTTAGATTTCCCTAGATATTAACTTAAGTACCTTGAAAGGATCAGCTTTTCCAACATTTTAACCAATTTCCATCATCAATTAGGTGCTACTTGCTTCCTTCTCCCTCTTTCCTCCCTTCACCCATCCTTACTCACAGCACAGAGCTCTTGGCAATTTGACAGCCTTTGCACAGAGGTCAGGACTGGAGTATAAGAGGTCACAGCTGAGGTGCTGAGGCTGTGGGAGAGGCTTGCACAGCTCCTTATAGACACTATGCCTTCCTTGCTAAAACTGTTGCCGTTAGTCACCAACTTGGATGAGGAATAAACTCACTGACATATTTCAAGCAAGGTGAAAAGAAGCAACTGTGCTGGAGCTCCTGATTGGAACAGCAGTGAGCACAACATCATGTCAGTTATAATTGCTCACAACAATGGAGTTTAAAAATAACTCAGCTTCAAATTCTCTGTGTTCAGTCACTATAGGGAAACAGGTTTACTCAACTTTATAGGTAAGGCCTCATCATTATTTTCTGTTTACAACCAATGATCTAATTCCTCTCATTAAAATATTCCAATTAGCCTCAAGCCAGCACACCTTCAGTGCTGAGTCAGGGGTTGGACTGGATGATATTTAAGGTCTCTTCCAACTGGATGTATTCTGTGATTATGCACGATTCTGCCATGAGACAATCACTGTTAATTGTGCTGATGGGTAGGAGCCCTGCCATAGCCCGGGAGACACATTGTGCCAGGCCCTTTGCAGAAGGAGAAAAACAGAGTAGTCGGTCCTGAGAGACCTAACTGTTGTGTTTTTCTGCCTGAAGGGATACAGTTGGCATATTAAATCATCAAGGTACTTCACCATTCTTCCCAGTGATGTGTGGCTGAGCCTGCGTTGTCTGATCAGATCACCCAACAATTACTATGCCTGAAAAGTGACAAAAATGTTGAGCTGAAAAATCTGGTATGCTTCAGACCTCCCTAGCATCGTTATGGAGCTAGAAAGAGACAAGGTACTTCCAGGCCACGGCAGTGAGAGTGATTGCTTCCCCACCATGGAAGATCTCCAAACACGTGAAAGCTCTGCTGCTCTCTCTTCCTATCTGCATTTGGGAGCGCTGCAGAATTGCTAAGAGACATCACATGTTTCACAGGAGCCTTCTGGGCCCTTGCTTCTCTCAGATGGGAACCAGACACCCCACCTTGGCCACAGTATCAGATTCTTCATAGTCTTTTTTACTTATTCAAGATATTCCTGTTATGGATCAGAAGGGGTAAGAGCTGCAGCAATTCCTCTTGTGATGAAAGAGAGGCACAGAATGTCCTAGCTCCCAAGGTGCTTGCTTGAGGTCTGAAGAACACTGTCTGCCTTGTCCAGTGCCCTGCTAAAGGCTCACCAGCCCACAGTCACAGCCAGGACTAGTCACCTTAGTCACCAGAGCAGAAGCACAGAAGGCTGCCAGACAAAGTTGTGCCCTTCCTATTTTCTCACCTTTGGTACATGTTCATTGCAACCAGCTCTCATTTTGAGGTCCTGTTCCACATCATCTTCCTTCAAGGAGCTGCTGTTCACTAGGCAAACCCAGCTACCAGGGCTTATGAATTCATACGTGGTGTTGCTCCCATGGGCCAGGAACTGTTGCCACTCCTTGCCAGGAAGCTGAGTAGGGGCTGATCTAGCATCCCTGGAGCATTCATGCTCTCTCTAAGGCTCCAAAGGACCTGGCTGCTGGGACAGCAACAGAGGTTGTGGGTGTTCAGGAGCTGACTGAAAAGCAGACTGGGCTCAGTGCAGATAAGGAAAGAGAATGACATTGTGTGGATGGATTAAATGGGCTGACCTTTAATTTAATTTGGTTTGCAATCTGGTAGCCAGAAGAGCCATCTTGTTTCTCTTTGGGTAATTATTAAATGGATCTGCATATGTCTAAATGAAGTTTCCATGTCTGCTACTCCCAGAAACATCTCAGAGCAGCAGCCTCTGGGTGAGCTGCCCTAGTTAAGAAGATATGAGCAGCTCCATGCTTCTGCCTCTGTTCTTACACAGCTCAGTGCTGGGATTTCTGTGGGTGACAGGGCCTCTGCTTGGCTCTCCATATGTTTCCCATCAGGTACCTTCTGTTAGTCTTGGCTAAACTCTCATGTTCCACTGATGGAGTGCATCCTGCATCCCAAATCCTGGCTCTAGCACGTGCACTTGTTTTCAAGAGAAGACAAAACCATCTGGAAATTACATTGTGTGAGTTTTGTACAAGTGTACCACTTTTGGTTTACATTCACATCTTTCAGTAAGGCTGAGGAAACCCTTGTGTGGTTAGTGAGTCTGATATGCAGAGTTTTGAGAGGAAAAGGAAAATAAACATGCTGAAAATAAACATCACCTGACAAAGTCAGGTCAGCAAGCCAACAACTAAAGCAAGGGCAGTCAGTACAGTTCCTGATGGCTAAAAGCCCTTTGTCAAAATGTTGCAGGTATAACATTGTCCTGTATTTATCCATCCATAGGCAGGGAGGAGAGGCACAGGCCAGGGAAGTTAGCCATCTTTTCAGTACCTACCTGTGCATGCACATCCATGGCACACAGTGTGTGAGCCGCATCACCGGAGTCTGCTCAGGCCTCTCCATTTCTGTGTGTTCCCTCTCTCCTTCCAGTTCACATTGGGTTTACTTGCTTACTGGTCTCTAGTACATACTTGTGGGTGCAGGAGTCTTTTCTATTCTCTAAAGTATGAGTAGTAATCTGGAAAACTAACACCAAGAGATGTTCTTTAGGATGTCAATCACGCTGGTCAGGAATGCACTTCCTGAGGTTCAGGGTTAGCCTTCCAATGCAGAGAACACAAAAGGCAGTGGTAATGTAGTCACAGAGCTGAGGGGATACCAAGGGTCAGCTGTTGGGGACTAGTACAGTGAAACCCTTCCAACTGGCTATAATTAGCTATAATTGCTTCATAGCTTATGGTGTTTAAGTAGGTGGAATTTTAATCAGTTAATTCCTTGTCACAACCCCTACATTTCATCCTTGGTCCCCATATTCTCCTTGGTATTGTTGCATTCTAGTGCACTTTAAAAGGCAGCTTAACTAATTTGGTGAAAATTATGATAAAGTAAAATGTATGGTTTTAAAAAGTAACCAATTTGACATATAATAAGCATCTATCTTGTCAGGCTAACAATAAAATGTTGTTAAGACAGCATAGAAGAAAACACTGTGTATTAGGTTTCTGACAGCTGGATTCATGTTGACAGCTTTCAGAAACCAAACAGCTTTATAAAAAACATAATAATTTCTATAGAACAGAGCAATATTACTTCATTGCTCCTTTCTGTCAATAAATTTTTCAATGCTTTCTCTCAATTTCTTAAAAAACATTTTCTTTTCTTTCAAGAAAGCATTAGATTTTGGATAAATGTTATGCTAAACAGAGCTACTAGAAACCAATAAAGAAAAAGTTCTCTAGAAGTGAGCTAAATTTATTAAAGTTATACATTTATTAAAATTTTAAACTTGCATTCATGGTCCTGAAATTATTCAGAGCTAATTCATTGAAAACTTTAGCTGCAAAACACTGAGTGGCTGAATTATGCTGGTGGTGATGGTGTGAGTATGTCCCACTTTTATCTCATTCCTTAAGGTTTAGAGCATTTGCCCCAGACTTGAGGAACCCTCAGGTTGAGGGACATTAAACCACAGTACAGAAGAGGACTCTGTGGGCATGGACCTCTGCTGCTCAGCCTGTTGTCCTCTGAGTAAAGCAGCTGGGAACCAGCTTCCTGTGTGTAAACTCGACCTTTTGGAGAGGGATAGACCTCTTGATAAGGTACAGAGGTTCCCTTACTGCTGCTGGAGGGTTTAGGATCAATGTGCAAGGCACAACAAGGTAACAGAAAGGGGCTTTTCTCAAAGCACTCCCTAACCTACCACCTCAGGTGCTTGCCTGGGCAGAATGTGGTCACAGCCAGGCTCCAAGGGGTTCCCGTTTAATTCTCTGTACAGATAATTGTGTGTCCAAGCTGGAACAGGCTATTCCCCCAGTGACTGATGTTCTGATGAATAACTACCTGGGAAGTGGCAACAAGGGGCTTGTTCTCTCTGGCACAACAGTAAAATTAACCTAAACCTCTCACAGCTTGGGCAATCTCCCCAAGCACTGAGCATCCCTACTGGTATTTTGTAGTTCATTGCTAAGCTTTTGAAGAAAACTCATCTATGATTTTTTTTTTTTTTTAATGAATGCACTCCAATGGAATATATCCATTTGTGTTGAATGGAAGATCTCACCTCAAATTTCTGATATTTTTACATGCCTGCAAAATCCTTTGATTTGTATTTGTGATGTGATCGTTAATAAATATGTATTGCGATGAGGCCGATATTAAAATTATTGTTATTATATTGTTAAAAATCCTAAACTTATTTACAGTTGATATATAGACAGATTTGGCTATTCAGCTGGAAAGAGCTAGCTTTGCAGAATGCATATGCACACAATCAGAACAGTTTAAACAAAATTAGAACATTTAGAAACAGCAGTCTGGAGAAAAGAGTCGTGGTGCAATCTGCTGCTTGCCCTCTAGGCCTAACTTTAGAGGAACTTTTGGCCTCTTAAACTGAAACGGCAGGCACAAACCTGTTATAAACTTTATAGAGGAGTTAATTTACTCACACAGTCAATGTCTCGGAGTAGCAGTATTTGTAATTCCACAGTAGTGTGTGGTTGCACAAAGTGGACAAAGGTAGTGCCAGCCGCGTGGAGACAGCTGGAGTGGTGGTGGTGTTGGTGGTGATGGTGGTTGTGGTGGTGGTAAGCTGCTGCAGAGGACAACTTTGCAGGGCTGTGTGTAGGTTTAGATGGGGCACGCTGCCTGCAGCGCCCACGGGCACGGCAAGGCGGCGCTTTGCATGGCTCACAGGCTGTTAGCGGCTCGGCCAGCCACCCGGACGAGACAGGATCCAGGCTCCGGGCCGTGGCTCTCCGGTGGGTGCTGTGCGGGGCTGCCTCCGTTTGCCATCGGCAGGAGCGGTCCCCGGGGCCGTAAGGCAATACCGCCAGGCTGCGGCTGGGCTCAGGTGCGCTGCTGCTTCCCGGCGAGCAGTCCCGGATGGGTTCAGCAGCCAGGCAGTTCGCCAGGCAGCAGCAGGCTTCTCAGCTCCTCACAGTGCGGAGGTAAACGAGGCAGAGGCGAGCGAGCAACTTACTGATGAAAAATCGGAATGCCAAAACCATGTTGGTCCAATAGCAACAGCCATTAACCAGTCGTGAGTTCTTTATCCTGACCCACGACCTGTAGTTGTGGAGTAGGTGTTTAGTACAATGCCAGGCACAGGGCAGATCTCTCCACCAGACCTGCACACACTAGATTGGCACAGGCCATTATTTATATAGGTGTATTCCCATTCTCCACCCTGGTTCCACCCTGCCCGTGGTTTTCTGGTGGTTGTCTGGGGTGAAGGCCAGCAGTCTTCCTCACAGTGTGCTTTTCACCTTCGGTCCAATTTCACAGCTGGTTTCCTTCAATTGCTTTGTTAGGATGTTCCAGTCCCTCTTTATAGCAACTGTTCCTGCTTTCTTTAGCCAAAAAAAAGAATGCAAACCTTGACTTTTAAGGTTATATATTGCAAATGTCCAACTAATTGCTACAAATACCTTTGCAAAGCTTGACATTTATGGTTCCACATTGCAGCTAACTAATCGTTACAAATACCTTCTTACCCCTTGATCAATACCAAAACCAGGAGATGCAGGCACTCAGCATCAGGCTGCCCTCAGGCAAAAAGCATGAATCCTGCTTACTGACACAAAGCAGGCTACAAAACAAGTCCAAATGTGTAGTGTGGTTCATACCCATAGACATTAAGGGCTCTGTATTCTTTCCCACCTTGTCTCAGCCCAGGAAGGGGAGAGGGGTGAGGAAGGTGAGTCTGTCTGTTTGTGACATGTAGGTGCATGTTCTGGATATATCTTTGGACCCTCCACCACAATTTGATAGATTTGTGCAAACCTGTCTCTTCCCTTTTGAAGAGCTCAAGACTGACACATTTAATTAAATTTGATTTCAACCAGTGGCCTCCAATTATTGTAGTTCAGATACCAAGCACTGAAAAATCACTCTGCTGGAGGACCATATCAGTTCACTGCTATCAGTTTGGCAGAATGGAAATGTCAGAACCTGACAAGCCTATTTCTGACTTGGAGATACCTTTGTGTCTTCAACCAGTATTTTCTGTAGAGTGATGCAGCATTGTGTTGTCACTGGCATTTATACATGGAACCCAGCATTTCATTCCTCTTCGAGGAGACCTTATAGTAGCCTTCCAATATCTGAAGGGGGCCTACAGGAAGGCTAGGGAGGGACTATTGACAAGGTCTTGCAATGACAGGACAAGGGGCAATGAGTTTAAACTGGCAGAGGGGAGGTTTAGACTGGATGTTAGGAGGAAGTTCTTTGCAGTGAGGGTGGGGAGGCACTGGAACAGGTTGTCCAGGGAGGTTGTGGCTGCTCCCTCCCTGGAGGTGTTCAAGGCCAGGTTGGACAAGGCCTTGAGTGACCTGTGCTAGTGGGAGGTGTCCTTGCCTATGGCAGGGGCTTGGAACTAGATGATCCTTGAGGTCCCTTCCAACCCTACCATTTTAAGATTCTATGATTTTATGATTTGATGAGTATGATCTACCAACACCTGCCCAAACTGGGCATTTCCTAGATAATCAAGCAGTTGTCATTTAAGACATTGTCTCCATTTAGCTTGTATCTGGGGCTAAGCTACAGCAGCTGCTCTATAACCTGACGACCCCTCCTAAGCAGAAAAGTGAAACTGGGAAAAAGGGAGAAGACTTGCAAACTGAAATGAAAAAGGATTTAATGGAACAACAAAACTGATATCACTGCCCATATAAAATATATAAAGTTGTTACTCAGCCCAGGGAAGGTACAGCAGTCACACCAAATGTCCTCAGAAACAGGAGAAGAAAGGGGAATGGGAGACTCTAGCAGGAGGCTCTCCTTTCCTCAGCAAACTTCCACCTTTACACTGAATGTGAGCCAACTCGGGTCAGCTGTCCTGACTAGCTCAGAACTGTGTGGTTCTGTTTCAGAAAAAACAGGACAGTCATTTTCAGTACTAGTGTTTTCAACTCTGCAGACAACTGGTATGTGAGAGGCAGGACTCTAATCTAGTAGAGAGCAGTGATGGGTAAGAACTACTGTGAACTGCATGTACAGTGTGTAGGAAATGTAGGGGACCTTTTTTTCAATTAATGTTTTAAAGATTCAGCAAAAAGTTGGCATCATTCTTTTGATTAGACTATGTAAACATTTATTCCAATTAAAAGAAAAGCTCATCTGCAGTATGTTTACCTAAGTTGATTTTTATTACTTCTGCTTTCTGGAGGAACCAGGATTTTATCAGTCTTCCTTTCTTTCCCCTACTTTATCACTCTTCTAACACTGTTGCTCTGCACGTTGCACATTGTACCTTATAACAGTGGATCTCAGCTGTAGGGGGTGAGTTGCACGATCCTACATGTATGAATGTACTAAACTTTGTTTCCTTCTTCTAACAGGCTGTGAAAGAAGAAACCTCTTTCATAAATCCCAGTAAGACCTCCACCCTGCAGGACCCTAATGTAAGGTCTGTTACTTCTTGTCCGTAGGGAAAACATCAAATAAATGCATAATATAGTGAGGCATTTTCCAAACATGATCTCAAATAGATGTTGCAGGTGAATTTGCTCACCCCCGAGGTGCTGTCTAAATTTCACCAAGCAATGTCTGTCAGAAGAGTGCTTATTTTATACACATGTATCAGATACAGTTGAAGAATTAATAGAAGCTCAACTTTAAAAGTCGGATCAAGGGTATATACTTAAACAGCTGATAAAAGCTCAAGGTAAAAAAAAAAACCAAAAAACTCAAGCTCTAAAGACAAACTAAAAAAAAAACTTATATACAAGTAAGTCAGTTTTCATAACTTTTGTATCAGAAGCATGCTGGATGTCCAAACTGGAATATCCTTGTGTTTGTTTTTCTTGATTTGTGCAAATAATTGGTTTACTTTTCTTTCTTTCTTTTTTTTTTTTTTTTTCCCAGAAGAAAAAGGTTTTGCTATGCAGCCTTAAGAAAAGTAGCTCTTTTGTGGCAGTAATGACTGTTTGGGATTGCACTTTGTTCTGTTGGTAGTGGACAGCAGTCTTCCTCTTTAGAGTGGGTGTAAACATTATTTGAATGGCGTAGGATGCTGCCTTTCAGCAGGTGATTAGAGAGGAGGTTACAGCATGGGTATTTGGAAATTTCCTGCCTCTAGGTGTAGGTATTTCCATCACTTTGAACATCTTTAGTGTCCAAATATGGGAGGAGAGTTTGATGGGAAAAAAACCCCTGCAAACCTGATTTAAAGCCTGGCAACCACCCAGGCATGTTATTATACTGATTATAATTATTTTATACTAATTATATTAGTTATATTATATTATAATAATATAACTATATAATAATACAACTATTATAATAATTATACTAGTATATATGCTATATACTTCTTCTCGTCAGACCCCATCTGG
>WBNM01046206.1:0-12674 GCA_013399055.1 Ramphastos sulfuratus | reverse complement strand
AAAAAAAAAAAAAGAGCTCATTTTATTTAGCAGTCTTAATGAGAATATTTCATTTATTTCACTTCGGCTGCATGTGCCAAAATCCAAACTTATCTAATAATCTAAATTTAGTAACTTGTCAGAAAACATTTAAATCACAAACTGGCCAGAAATCCTGTATATATGTCTTTTGCCTTCTCTCTGTTGTCTGCATCAACATTGCTTGAATTCCCTTTAAAAAGTGTTTATCTGAACAGCATTCTCTTAATTAAAGCTCTTTATAATTTTCCTTGGAATTTTCACTTTGAAAAATGCTTAGAATTATTTTTTAACCACATGCAGAAATACAGAAAATCTTCTTTCAATCAATAACTAAGAGGCATTAAAAGGTCTGTGATTTGTCCATTTCACTAGACCTGTACTAGTGGGAGATGTGGGAGTGGGAGCACTTCCAGTGCTAAGTTTTCTTGTGCACTGGAAGTCTTATAGATTTCCCCACGACTGTGATTCAGTTTTACTCAGAATGTATCTGGTGTCTGTGCAGAAGAATGTGTATGGTCATGCTTCATATCACTCCAGCATTGCAAATTACACCTGACACTTTGTTTATTTCCAGTCAAACTTAAAGACATTAAGGACTAGATCTAGTTTAGAGTGGATGAAGCAATCAAAGAAAGGTTACCCTGGGATAACCCAATTCTGATCAGAAAAAAACTATTGCTTAAAAGTTTGTTCAGAAAGGAGCTACTAGGCTGAGGACCAGGAAAGAAATGCCTGCTGAATTTTAGTGACACCAAAATAAATGTATATTGGGCATGCAGTATAGGATAAATCAATTACAGGGAAAATAGGAGGGAAAATGAGAGGAAACTAACTCTGAAGTGACTGGACTACAGAGACAGAAATGCTGCATTTTGAAAGACAATCAATGATGAGAATATAGAAGAACAAACAGTAAATTCTGTCATTGTGGTGGGTTAAGAACTTCCCCCACCCCACCCCCCTATCAAAATTTATCAGACCAGCTCAGAAGGCTTGGAAATAGGATAAAGTTATATTTACAGCAAAGCAAAATTTACAATCATATCTATTCACAATATTTACAAGTTTNATTTAATGGGGTGTGATTTAGAAATCAGCCCCATTTCTGCCTTTCTGCCTGGACCTTTCCCCAGGAGCAGTACCCCATTCGCGGCTCGTTAACTGGGAATCACAGTGGCCACATATTGGCAGTTTGCACTGGCAGCTTAGCAGCAACTCAGCTCTTCTCTCCTTCCCTCTACCTGGAATATTTTGTATTTTACCCTGGGATCATTATTGTGAGTTTTGGAAGTGTCCTTGTACAGGAAGCTTACTCAGGGACCAAGGTGCCATGAGTACATCTCCTAGAGTTAAAACTAGAGCCTCTGTAAGCATAGTTAGAATTTTTCCTGTATTCCTGTTCCTATTGCCCAAGTTCTGATTGTTTAAACTGTTTAATTCTGTGTTCATAAATATCCTCTGTGCAACCATTTCCTGTCGACTGAAAATCCAAAGAATCTCAATGAATTTCCCCCAATTTTTAATATTAATAATAAAAAATATTATTCATACAGAAATTGATAATCATGATTCATAACAGATTATTAACATCACAATGACATCAATGTTTTGAAATGCTTCAAAAGGATTATAGGCCTTTTACTATCCCTTAAAGAGCAGAAGAATCAAAAGCTCAACATTCTTAAGTATATTGACCATTTTGGTTTATTTTTCATATCCAGAAATAAATATCATCCTTAGGAAATACTTGGTTAAGAACTTTTTGTATTTCTAGACTTAGCAATATTCCTTGTGCAAGTGGTGGAAAAGTGCTAACATTTATAGAACAAGGCAAAATTTGGAGCACAGTCAAATAAATATGAACTAAGAAAGCTCTATATGCTATCTCAATTCATGCAACAACTAAGGGGTAACATTTTGGATAGAAGAAAAAGTCTCTCAATAGCATCTGGAATAGAACTTAGAGAATCATAGAATGATAGAATGGAAAGGCTGGAAGGGACCCCAGAGATCATCTAGTTCCAGCCCCCTGCCATAGGCAGGGACACCTCCCACTAGTACAGCTCACTCAAGGCCTTGTCCAACCTGGCCTTGAACACCTCCAGGGAGGGAGCAGCCACAACCTCCCTGGGCAACCTGTGCCAGTGCCTCACCACCCTCACTGCAAACAACTTCCTCCTAACATCCAGTTTCAATCTCCCCTCTGCCACTTCAAACCCATTGCCCCTTTTCTTGTCATTACAAGCCCTTGTCAATAGTTCCTCCCCAGCCTTCCTGTAGGCCCCCTTCAGATACTGGAAGGCTACTCTAAGGTCTCCTTGAAGCCTTCTCTTCTCCAGGCTGCAGAGCCCCAATTCTCTCAGCCTGTCCTCATAGCAGAGCTGCTCCAGCCCCCTGAACATCTTTGTGGCCCTCCTCTGGACCTGCTCCAACAGTTCAATGTTCTTCCTGTGCCTGGATCATTTAAAACTATGACTGAAATGGAAATGAACATATAGACTTTTTTAGAACAGATATTATGTATAATTAACTGTAAATAATATGAATCAAATATTTGCATCTTGCAGTGATTCTGACTACTTAATGAACTAAAGAAAATAGATGCTGGCTAAAATCATGGTGGAATCTGAATGCAATAAACGAATAGTAATAGTGGACTCCTAGAAGTACAGCTAATTAATATGCAAGTTAGCTCAAAAAATAATGTCTTTTTCTTGTTTTGCTTACATAGTTTATTAACACATGCTCTTATGGTATGGTTCCTTTTGTGAAATACATATATTTATTTGCTATGCAATAAATAATTACAACTACTTTTCACACGATCAAGAAATAATTTTCAGTCACTCTTAAGATAACATCTTTAAGATAACTCATTTTAAAAATTCTTCCTCCATAGATTATTTTTTCTTTTTTAGGTCAGTGTTGTTCATGTCATTATGCACTGCTGCACATTTGTCAGCATTAGATTTCATTTGCCATGTCTCAACCCAACTACATAAATGGAAGTCTCTTTGGATTTTCCATGCTACTTATTCTGAATATTTCTTAACACCCAAACTTGATCACCAGTTACTTCTTTTCAAATACTTCCCATCAATCTGTCTAGATGATTTAATAGTCCCAGGCTTGAAGACTTACAGATGATGACTTCTGGTGGAACTGTACTGAAAATATTTATAGCACTTAAACACACTTCCTGCACCTTGCTTTACATTTACTGTTCAGATTGGACATACATTATTTCATACCACTCTACAGGCTGTGAAAACATTCACTTCCCCCTAATCTGCAAAATACATGAATAAAATTTTAGCTAGTTATCACATGGAACTGTTGCAGCGGGTCCAGAGGAGGCCACGAAGATGATCAGAGGGCTGCAGCAGCTCTCCTATGAGGACAGACTGAGAGAGTTGGGGCTCTGCAGCCTGGAGAAGGGAAGGCTTCGAGGAGACCTTAGAGTAGCCTTCTAGTATCTGAAGGGGCCTACAGGAAGGCTGGGGAGGGACTATTGACAAGGTCTTGTAATGACAAGACAAGAGGCAATGGGTTTAAACTGGCAGAGGGAAGATTTATGACAGATGTTAGGAGGAAGTTGTTTGCAGTGAGGGTGGTGAGACACTGGCACAGGTTGCCCAGGGAGGTTGTGGCTGCTCCCCCCCAGCGGTGTTCAAGGCCAGGTTGGACGAGGCCTTGAGTGACCTGTACTAGTTGGGAGGTGTCCCTGCCTATGGCAGGGGGTTGGAACTAGATGATCCTTGAGGTCCCTTCCAACCTTACATTCTATGATTCTATGAATCCTCTGATCAATGCTAGATCATTATTTTTCATATGAGATTGTAATATGCTGTAGGACTCATTTCCTCAGTTTTTCAGTAGGCAGTGCTGCAATTGACTAACTTTTCATTGCTGTGAATCAAAGTTGTTCTTTGAGGTATTTCAGAATTTTGAACTTTACTTCACTACTACAAAGCACAAATTAGCAAGGCACAAGTAAATTGATTAAAAACTTGAAAAGGTTTGTATCCACTGTTTCAGTTCAGCCGATTTTCTACTGAATACTGAAACCCTATCTGTAGTGATAGGCCCCTGATAGTGGCCTGATGGAGATGTTGAACAAGACTGGGCCCACTACTGATCCCTGGGAAACACCAGTAGCCACAAATCTCCGACTAGACTCTCCACTGTTGATCACAACCCTCTGTGCTCTGTCATTCAGTCTCCATCTCAGTAAAATGGGAAAGATTTCATCTAAAATCCTGATTAATAAACTCGTTTTGCATGTGGAAATCTTTGGATATAACTGAAAACATGAATTTACTTAATTATGTGATTGGAGGGAAAGAGTACTGTGTTCAGTTCTGGGCCCCTCAATTTAAGAGGGACATTGGGGTGCTTGAGCGTGTCCAGAGAAGGGCAACGAGGCTGGTGAGAGGCCTCGAGCACAAGCCCTATGAGGAGAGGCTGAGGGAGCTGGGATTGTTTAGCCTGCTGAAGAGGAGGCTCAGGGGAGACCTTCTTGCTGTCTACAACTACCTGAAGGGTGACTGTGGCCAGCAGGAGGTTGCTTTCTTCTCTCAGGCAACCAGCACCAGAACAAGAGGACACAGTCTCAAGCTGTGCCAGGGGAAGTTTAGGCTGGAGGTGAGCAGAAAGTTCTTCACTGAGAGAGTCATTCCCCACTGGAATGGGCTGCCCAGGGAGGTGGTGGAGTCACCGTCCCTGGAGGTGTTCAAGGCAGGTTTGGACGTGGCACTTGGTGCCATGGTCTAGTCTCGAGGTCTGTGGCAATGGGTTGGACTTGATGATCTTTGAGGTCTCTTCCAACCTTGCTATACTGTGATACTGTGATACTGTGAGACTGTGAGACTGTGATACTGTGAGTTCTTGGCTAAGCTCACCATGCAAACTCAGTAAGGCTGAGAAAATTGAACACATACTTTTTATATGACAAATGAACAATAAATACAGCTCTTTTGTGAGAACTATTCCAGAAAAGAAGACATATATTGTTTAAAAGAGATATTAAATGGTAGTTATAGGTTGGTTTTTTTTTCAATGTAGGATTATAATATCTTTTTTCAGTATAACCTCTCATTACATCTTCATTCTTATTAAATATAATTTTGATAGGAAGATGTAAGAGTTTAAGTTTTTAAAAGCTTTTGATATGTATTAAATAATTTTCATCCTTTATAAAAGTCAGGGAGAAAAAAAAAAAAAAACAGCCAAAAAACCCCCCACACCTTTGCCTTGCTTTCATAGCTGTAAGTGATTACAAGAATTCACCTATGGTGCTACAGAAATGATCTATAAATTCCATGCTGTTTCATCGTGCCTACACTATAACCCTAAATTTCAAAAGGTGAAATAATAATAATTTATGTTTAAAGAGGAATCTGGACTCATCTATTCAACTGCCTGCTCAAAGCAGGGATAACAACGTGACATCATGAAAGGCTGAATTACATTTTAGTCTCCAAAGATTCTCTTACTGCACTTAAATGCATGATGTTAGGTCATGTGAATATTTCAGTAGGGTATTTGGTGAAGTTGTTGATTCATTTGGAGGAGATTACTGACAAAGAATCTCATTTTCCTAGTATAAAAAATGCCACAAGCTTATATTGTCCTAATCCTTTTACTTCTTTTACTCTGTAAGGAAGAAAGTGATAATCCTCATACCTTCAAATATCAAAAGGAGATGTTTATATTTGGCTCAGGATAAACTTTGAAGGCATTCAAACTCTTCCAAACTTGCTTATCTCATTTATCAAGTATCTTTTTTCCTTTCCCTCTCATCATCTCTCAGGTCATCTGTGTCTTAGAGAATATTTTTGGTATGTGTAGTTACAGTGAAGGTTTCAGTGCTCTGGAAGGTAGGTACCTGTTCACTTTCTAACACTGAGAAAACTATTATGCAAAGAAGTATCACAGTATCACAGTATCACAGTATAGCAAGGTTGGAAGAGACCTCAAAGATCATCAAGTCCAACCCACTACCACAGACCTCAAGACTAGAAGTGATTGGTTAACAGAGGAATTAAGTTGTAGTTACACTTCTGGCTGCAAAGGTGAACCACTAAGCTGTATATATGACCACCAGATGGATAAAGAACTGGGTTGATGGCTGCACCCAAAGAGTGGTTGTCAATGAGTCCATGTCTCAGTGGAGGCAGTGACAAGTGGAGTTGCTCAGGGATCAGTCCTGGGACCAGTCTTGTTCAACATCTCTGTTGGTGACATGGACAGAGGCATTGAGTGCAACCTCAGCAAGTTTGCTGACAAAACCAAACTGTTTGGTGCAGAAGGCATGATGGAGGGAAGGGATCCATCCAGAGGGACCTGGACAGGCTGGAGAGGTGGGCATAAGGCACCCTCAGGAGGTTCAACAAGACCAAGAGCAAGGTCCTGCAGCTGGGTCGAGGCAATCCCAATCACAAATCCAGGCTGGGCAGGGACTGGCTGGAGAGCAGCCCTGAGGAGAGGGACTTGGGGGTGCTGTGGGGCAACAAGCTCAACATGAGCCAGCAGTGTGCACTTGGAGCCCAGAAAGCCAACCAGAGCCTAGGCTGCATCAGGAGAAATGTGGCCAACAGGTCGAGGGAGGTGATTCTTCCCCTCTGCTCTGGTGAAAGCCCACCTGGAGTACTGCATCCAGTTTTAGAGCCCCTATTACAAAAGGGACGTGGACATGCTGGAGCCCTGTCCACAAAAAAGAGATTTCTAGACAATCTGGCTGAAACTCAACAAGTACACTTTTGCAATTAATGTACATTTTCCTTCTAATAGTTACAACTTCTGAATTAGTAAAGTGAAGTTTAACAAAGCAGAAGGAAATATGGTCTTTCCAGAAAGGTCAAAGGAAAACCAGATGAAAGGTGGATGAATTTCAGAGGTTCAGAGATGTAGTGGTGAAGCTGACAAGAATATGTTCAAAGTCCAACAAGTACTTTCATTTTCTCTTTTAGCTACCACATGCAATACTGAAACTGGCTGGAATCCTGCCTGCTACCAGATAATGAAGGCTTCCTGCAAAGCTTGAGCACAAAACTTCCTGCAAAGCTTGAGCACAAAAGGACTGTCAGAAAAAATCAAATTTGGATATGGATTTAGCTAAAGTGGGACAAATTGGGAAAAAAAGGTAATTAAGGATGGGTTTCTTGAGAGGAGCAAAACCTGGAGAAAGTGAGGGATCAAAGTAGGTCACAGAAGTAAAAGCATGGTAAATGGGGAACAGAAAGCACAAGTGGATGTAAATAAGCTGTGAGCAGTACACTTGTCTGACAGCCCTGCACCTGATCACTGTGGTTTGTCTTCTTATTGAACCATGTCTGCACTGTTTTCTGTGCAATTTCACTATCTAGTTATTCTCTCTGTGTATATACCTAGATGCTAGTACCTGGAAAAGAGGACACAGATCACAGAGTCAATAGGTCAGGGGTGTCTGCAGCTCTAGGGGCTGGAATGTATTTTCCACTAGGGAATTTCAATTCTCTATAAGAATAGGATGTTTTCATCAGCAAACTCCAGACTTGATTAGCAGAGGAAACTATATGTGATGGTTTGGGAGTTCCCTGCCCCCCCCCCCACCCCGCTTTGTGAAACCACCCAGACTAAACTCAGCCAGCTGAAAGTTAAGGACTGAAGCTCTGTTTACAGCTTAGCACAATATACAAGCAGAGATATACACAATAGACAGGAATGTTTACAGAAATATACAAGTTAAAGGTAATACAGAAACACAGGAATCAGAGTCCCCAGGAGGGGCTCCCAACCACCCTTCCACCTTCTTTCCACCCCTCTACCTTACCCCAGGGTTTGCCTTATGTGAAAGGTGAGTTTGGAAGATCAGCAAGGGGGGTTAGAAGGAAAGTGGTTAGTGAGGTTACTCAGCAGACAGGAGAAGACACACTGGCTCCCAGAGACACCAAGAGACTCTCTGTGTGTTATCTATGTTTATGTCCTTGTTCTTATACATCTCAGCAAGTCTATGAGTGAAGGAGACATCACCATTGTTTTCCTTTTACTGCCTATAATATAATTTTTATAAAAATATTCCAATTAGCCTCAAACCACCACTATAGCACTGGCTGCCTGTGTTTATTATGTATGTGCCAGCTGTAGATGTTTATGTGAGTGCCATGAGGAAAGCACTTTCCAATTGTGTTTAGGTTTTGTGTCCAGACATGCTAGTCCTGAGTGTGTGTGTATACAGCAACACACTTCTACATTTGCATCTATGGAATACCTGCTTAGTCTAGATTTGACAACAGGGACAGCTGCAACCACGTCCATCATGAGATGGGAAAAACCTCTCCAGTCTGACAGTGCACAGGTCTTGGGTTCAGGGGCACAGGAAGGCAGAATCCTCACAGCCCAAAATCCAGTGCATGTGACAGTTTCCTTGACAGAGTTTGTTTATGGCAGCCTGCTTTAAAGCTGAAGGAGCTGCATATTCAGAAAACAAGACAAGGTCTAAGACTGACAGTGGAAGTTTGAAAACTGGTAAGACAAGGAAAGTATGAGCAGTTCTTTAAATGGTATAAATAAGTGTCACAGCTTGAGTTTTAGTCTGCTGTTATTCATACCATCCTGCCTCATGCCAGGTTCAAAATGAATGTGCTGGCTGGAGTAAAGTACTATTGTATAGTATATAGTATATAGTATATAGTATATAGTATATAGTATATAGTATATAGTATATAGTATATAGTATATAGTATATAGTATATAGTATATAGTATATAGTATATAGTATATAGTATATAGTATATAGTATATAGTATATAGTATATAGTATATAGTATATAGTATATAGTATATAGTATATAGTATATAGTATATAGTATATAGTATATAGTATACTAAACAAGTTNTAGTGGGAGGTGTCCCTGCTTATGGCAGGGGGCTGGAACTAGATGATCCTTGAGGTCCCTTCCAACCTTACCATTCTATGATTCTATGATTGTATGAACAAATAGCACCTGTGCTTTCATGAACTTTTTGTTTGTTTGTTTGTTTAATCTACTCTTTCAGAGTCAATGGACCAGCATATTGATTTTATTGATTTTGATAGTGATGTAAAAGTAAATCTTATACTTGAATAAAAATTATCTTACTTAGGGTCAATTTAGGGTGCAACAAATGCAAGAACTACTTAAAATGCATTGAATACATTTCACATGCAATGTATGTTTGAAACTTTGCTTTTTAACAACAATGTATGCCACATTGCATATGCTGTACATGTTCAGTACACTGTGTTTCCCATATATTTACCTTTAAACAAGGAATAAATGATGGTTATTAATTACTGGCTGTGAAAATGCACTATGGAGATGCAGGGTTTTTTGGGCAATGAACAAGAAAATGTTTTTTAAATTGTTATAAACTGTATCATCAGATAACCCATAGACTTTTATAAGCATTATTTTCACAGCTTTGCAGAACTACATACAAGTAGGGGAAGACAAAAGTTAGAGAAATATTGAGGTCAAAGACCAATAGGTTAAAGAGAATCAAAAGCTGAGGTTTTGTTTGAAGACAGATATGGAATAAACTGACTCTTCTGTTACATATAACTGATATCTCTCTTGAATCATAGATGAGAAAATTGATTTGATGGATTGTTGAAGACATAGTAGTAACCTCCAGACTGGTGTTTCTTTGTATTAGCCATTGTTTTCTATTTTCTGTGATATATCTTTTTGGGGTTTTTTAATTAAAAAATAAAAAATAATTAATTTTTATTTAAAAAAAAACCTGCCAGCACCATCCTATCTTATTGTCATAATTCTTCTTTGTTTTATAAAAACAATGAAAAAAAACTTTCACTGGGAAGCTATCAATTTACAGTAATTAGTTTCAACATCTGCACCATCTGATAAGTGGTGTTCTGTAATTTATGTCCCACTCATCTTCAGTTTTCTTAGAATCTGTTTTCTTATATGAGTTGTGGTTTTGTGCTAGAGGCAAAGCTGTAAAAAAGCACAGTATTGGTGCTTGTTTCTTCACATTCCTGTACTTTGGATAGTCATTTATATATCAAGGCAAGTACAAAACAAAACAAATCTCTTTATGTCCTCAAGGGCTTCTATTCCCACTTTACATTTAAGGTAAGATTTCACAGCAGCAAATAGGTGTGGTGAAGATCCAATCTCCTGCAGTCTTAACAACTAACTGCCTGTAATGGACCATTTTTATTTACCATTTCTCACCAAAGGAGGTACTATGTTTCATCTTAAAATCATGTAAGTAACAATAAGAAGTAAAGCACAAATGAGAAACAATTGCCATACATTGCAAAAGGGCTCATATTACCTGGAAAGATGAGAGAATGTTCTAAAACCATTATTTTATGTTAGATTTTTTTATCAAGACAAGCATGATAATTCAGTTTTTCTTTCCAAAAAATAGAGAGGCTGTGTTGCCTCTAGATTTAGTAAAAGGCAATGTGATGGTTTGAGGCTAAGTGGAATATTTTAATGAGAGAAATTATATCATTGGTTGTGAAAAGAAAATAATGATGAAGTCTATATCATACACTGGTCTGCCAAAAGGGATAAAAAGCCAAAATGTAAATCAAAGAATTACAGAAACATCCAGGATCACCAAGTCCAACCTATAACCCTACTCTGCAAGATTCACCTTAAACCATATCCCTAAGCACCACATCCAAACGACCCTTACACAAATCCAGGGTGGGTGACTCAACCACCTCCTTGGGCAGCTCATTGCAGTGCCTGACCACTCTCTCCATGAAAAACTTTTTCCTCATGTCCAATNCTTGGTGTCATCTGCAAACTTACTGCTGACACTCTCAATGCCTGAATTAAGGTCATCAATAAAGATGTTAAAAAGAAGTAGTCCCAACACAGATCTCTGAGGAACACCACTAGCACCCGGCCCCCAACTGGATTTAACTCCATTGACTACCACTCTCTGGCCCTCCTGTCCAGCCACTGCTTTATCCAGGAGACAGTGTGCTCAGCCAACTCATGAGTAACCAATTTGTCTACAAGAATCATGTGGGGAACAAGCTTTTTGAAAGTCTAGGAGTACAACATAAAAAATTGTTTTGCTTCTGCCTCAGAACCCTTTCTCCTTTTACTTCTCCTTTGCTCCACTCTAATCTCTCCACTAACAGATAGCAAGTAAGCTCTGCTGACTGTCTGTCTGGGAAAGAGAGGGAGAGAGAGAGAGAGAGGCTTTGAGCCCCTCCTGGAAAGTTTCTTTGCTTGGGAGGGAATTTGGATTTCTGTATTATTTCTAATTTGTATATAGAATCATAGAATCATAGAATAGTAAGGTTGGAAGGAGACCTCAAGGATCATCCAGTTCCAACCCCCTGCCATAGGCAGGGACATCTCCCACTAGTACAGGTCACTCAAGGCCTCCTCCAACCTGGCCTTCAACACCCCCAGGGAGGGNTGCCATAGGCAGGGACACCTCCCACTAGTACAGGTCACTCAAGGCCTCATCCAACCTGGCCTTGAACACCTCCAGGGAGGGAGCAGCCACAACCTCCCTGGGCAACCTGTGCCAGTGTCTCACCACCCTCACTGCAAACAACTTCCTCCTAACATCCAGTCTAAATCTTCCCTCTGCCAGTTCAAACTCATTGCCCCTTGTCCTGTCATTGCAAGACCTTGTCAATAGTCCCTCCCCAGCCTTCCTGTAGGCCCCCTTCAGATACTGGAAGGCTGCTATAGGGTCCCCTTGAAGCCTTCTCTTCTCCAGGCTGAAAAGCCCCAACTCTTGTAGCCTGTCCTCATAGCAGAGCTGCTGCAGCCCTCTGATCATCTTTGTGGCCCTCCTCTGGACCCGCTCCAACACTTCCATGTCTGTAGATACATTGGATACATTGTGTATGTATGCTTTTAAATTTAGCTATGCAGTAAATATAGCTTTATCTTACTTCCAAACCATCTGAGCTGGTTTGGTAAATCTCAGCAGTGGAAAGTTCCTAACTCACCACAGGCAACGATCTGTAGCTCTGCTAAAGAAAAACATCTGCATGATTGAGGCAGTGTGTATGTATCACTGCTTTGAGAGATTGCACAGTCTCTTTAACATTATTAATTTTAGCTTCAGCAGCAAAATATATTTATTTCAGTTGCAAACATACATTCTTAAAAGCTTTTAACAAAAGGAATGACATTTAGCTGTTGCTACCACAAATGCTATAGTACTCAAAATTCTCAAAACACCCAAATGTGAATATCTTATTTCTATCAATGCCATTTCTGTGGTTAATCTTTGACAGTCTTCAAGATAAAACATTCTGACACTGTCAGACACTTCTTACTCTTGGAGAGTTTTTTTGACACTTTGATTAAATAAAACACAAAACACACACAAAAAGAGAAAACATCAAACAAACAAAAAACCCTCAATAAATATCAAAATTAGAACACTAAAAGTATCTCCTGCCTTCTGAGAAAAAGGGCTATTAAATTACCTTTGTCTGTCACATTCAAGTACATTTCATATATATATGTACATGAAATGTATATATATATATATGAAATGTATATACATATGTATATATAAATATATATGAAATGTGAAATATTGATATATTTCATATGTATTTTCATATTCCCTATTCAGAATTTCATATGAAATGTATATATGCACATGCATATATA
>WBNM01046205.1:22083-44115 GCA_013399055.1 Ramphastos sulfuratus | reverse complement strand
TAGACTCGGTCAGAGTCAAACGGCCTCGGGCTGTGCTGAGCTCAAGTGGGCAGCTGTATGGCAGCGCCGAGCAAGCCGTTTCGGTCCCTTGGCTCCGTGCAGGGTCAGGTCTGCTGTGCGTGGGGGGGGGCAAGTCCCCAGCTAGGGATGGCGCAAAGCAATGCGAACAGGTAGCGGACAAAACAAAGGCGGCAGCAAACAAACCAGTTGGCTGGGGTTTTAAGCGTTTTAACGAGTGTCTGACCAACAGCAACAGATAAAAACACCCCTGGAAGCAATCCGAAGTTACTTCACCAAAAAGGGGAGATGCACATGCCCAGCATCGTGACCTGTGTTTACTAAAGACAAAGCAGGATGCAAACCAAGCCCAAATCTGGTGTCTGTGTGGTAGACTGCTTTCAGACTTTGTCTGTTTTCCAGCTTCTTGGCCCCCTCCCTCCTCCTTCTCCCCGGGTGGAAGGTGGGTATTCAGGCAGGTGTTTAAGACGTGTCTTGGATATGTATTCTAGGTATAATTTGGACCTTCCACCACACACATATACCAAAAGGAGTCTTGAGAGTTGTGTTTTCAGTAGGTGCTAGACCTGGTAGGTATTCTGCCTACTAGATCCACTGGTAATCAGTCACCTCTGGCATGTCCAAGTCCCAGAGTGAGTTCCTATCCTTCAGAAGTACAGATAGAATCAATTTGTGAACTTCTATCCTTCTACACTTCTGAACAAGGCTCTAGACTGCACCTCTTAGGTCAGGCAGAAGGATCATGGAGGGTCTGTGGCCCTCAGCTGTGCGAAGAGCCTGGGCTTGGGCTGTTTCTGCCAGCTAAGAATTGCCCACTGAGGAGAACTTGCAGCTGATGCTGTGTTTACCAGGCTGGCTTCTCTGTAAGCTGTGAAGCCACATATGGCTGTAGAAGGTCAAGATGGGAGGGAAGAGAGGGCAGCAGAGGAAGCAGAGCTATGCTCCATGCTGCAGGCCTATAAACTGGCACTGCACTTCAGGGCTGGCGTTGGGCCTAGAGCCATTGCAGTAGAATCATAGAATGGTCTGGGTTGAAAGAGACCTCTGGAGTTCATCTAGTCCAACCTCGGTGCACACAACAGGGACATCTTTAGCTACATCGGGTTGTTCATACTGGAGTCCAGTCTGACTGGAATGTTCCTAGGGATAGGGTATCTGCTGCCTCTGGGCAACCTGTGCCAGTGTCTCACCACCCTTGATGTAAAGCATTTCTCCCTTCTCTCTAGCATCAGTCTCCCTCTTTTAGTTGAAAACCATCACCTTATGTCCTATTGTCACCAAAATCAGGATTAAACACCCTCAATGCTAGATTTAGCATTAACAAGCAGGCTTTACTCTATTAGAAAGCTGCACAAGCTGGGGTGCTAGGGGACATCCCCACAAATCCAGCATGCCAGCTGACATTCCAGCAGATATTTACACAGTGAAGAGTATTAACTACACCTCATCTTAACACCTACTAACTATCCACTGGTTGCTCTCTTGCTTGCTCTGCTTTCAAGGTCCAGCTTCTCTTAATTTCACTCTGTGTGCTCATAGACTGAGGGATTTATTTTGGGCAGGGGTCTTCCAGCCAGGAGGTGTGGGGTTTTAACATTATAATGAGTTAGTTTAGCCTAGGTCCATATCTCTTTCTTTTTGCTGGCATGTAAGTCTTCTCCTGGATGTAATCCCACATAGCCAGGAGGGAACCCATGCTGTAATTTTTAGCATAAATCTAACAAAATTCACTTTTTCTGCTCCAGAGTGTCTTGAGGTTTATAAAACTCTCTGTATGTGTGATCAGAGTGATTTGAGCAGCCTGGAATAGTGAGCAACAAGGGGGTGGTTGTGAGGATTTGTAGATGTTAAGAGATGTCAGCAGGAGAATGACAAAGAAGAAATTTCTGTGCCTGTTTGGAAGGCAGGCTTTGCTGCTGGTGGAGCTTTGCCACTCATGAATTTGAGCAGGCAGTGCTTTTTTGAGAGGAGAGATGGTTCAGTTTGCTGGCACAAAAGGATGCCTGCCTAATTTCAGTGCCTCACAGCCTTGGCCTAAGAGCTTCAGAGGTCTCTTGAGTATGTTGCTGTGCAGGTGGCCTCAAGCCTACTCCTGAACTACTGCCAATCAGTTATCACTGCTGGGCAGTGAAAGGTGTTTATCTTCCTAAGTGCAAACACTTGAGCATCTGCTCCAGGTCTGCTCCTGTCTTGTCACCCCAAACTCTTCCTGGTATCTCAGTCCAGTCTGTTGTTTGTTCACAGCAGATGTCCACATATTTGAGGCCATTTTTCTTGTGGGGCTGAATAAGTTTTAGTTGTAGTTCCCATTTGACTTGTGCAATGTTTCTGTCCCGAGTGGGCACCTTGAGGAGGTGAGGGGTGGAAGTGGCCTAGTGGGTTCCTGAGCTGTGCTTCAGTGTCAAAACAAGGCTGGGAATGCAGCTGCCAGGTTTCCTAATCTGACTGTGGCTGCTGAGTGCCATGTGTCTTAGCTCCCAATGTTTTCTCTGTGGCCTGGAGGAGAGATTCACAACTCTCTGCCAAGTCCTGACATAATTGTGTGTGGCAACTGCAGAAAAGATTGCCAGGTTTAGGACTAAGGCAAAGTCTCTGTCATTTCCTGAGGAAACTTTGGTGGCTCTTCAGAGAGACTTTGAGAAGTGTCTTGCTAAGGACCAGCCAAAGTGACCTCCTTTCCTTTTGTTTTTATTTGTTACATTTTTATGTTGTGACTGTTCATCACAGGACCAAAGGAGATGGGATTGGAAGGAGCTCAAAGGTCATGCCTTGGCCTTAAAGCTCCTCTTAGAGCTTCCCTGACATATGTTTTTCCTCAGTTGTTCCTAAAAACCGATGATGAAGGCATCTCTTCTCCCCAGGGTTTTTTCTCAGAGCTTAACTGTGCTGTAGAAAGTTTTCCCCATACCGCCTATATCTTCATGCCCGAGACTTCATTTTATCACCCTCCTCCATTTTTTTGGGGGGGAGGCTTCCTCAGGAGTTTCTCCACAACTGAATCCCAATTGCTAGGTAAGGAGAACAGTTTTATTGCCTTTGTCATGCACACCACAGTGTGCAGTGTCTGCACATGCAGGATGTGGAGTTGAGATCAGAATTGCTTGATGTCACTGATTATAGTTGATGCTGGTAATAGTGTCGGTAATAGTTCTCTTAGGGAGAAAATCCTCTGATTTTCTTATCTTCATGCCATGATAAAGTAGAGCTCTGGATTCTGCTGGATGAAGGGAAAAAATCCTGTAGCAGAGCATATGCATGTGTCAGACCTTTCAGAGCAAAGCTTCAGCACCCACTCTTCTTCTCAAGGTAGCTGTGATGCTGAGCAGGTATGACTGAGTGTCTTCCAGTTTGTGTTGATGTTTACAAAAGAGAATTTTGTTTCTCTTTTGACTCTAAAATCTTTATCATTGTTAGGGATCTTAGTGCCAACCCAAAGAGGGGCCTTGCTGTTAGAAATGCACCCCTAGATAGGTTGTACAACTTAAGGACCTTCCATCTCACTAGACACGTGCAAGAGTGTCTACATGTTGAGCATCCTACTGAAGAGAGAAACACTGCACAGGGCAGAAGCTGTGCTGCATCAACAGCTGCAGTACTGTAGCCTAAAACTGAACAGGAGTAGCTAAAGTAGTGCAGATGACAAAGAGAAAATTGTAGTGGTGAAGTAAATATATGCCTTAAACTTTGATCCACAAAGTACCTGTCTGAGAGAAGAACAGAGCCTGACAATCATTTGTGGTGTTTGTTTTTTGGTTTTTTTTTTCCAGGTTAATGGTTCTTTATCATCTGCTTATTCATTCATGCTTTAGTTTGTAAACAAGTAGCTCTATCACAAGAGCAATGTTTTGAATGGCTATCTTACAGAATTGTAGAATCTTTTTGGTCGGAAGATATCATTAAGATCATCAAGTCCAACTGTTATCTAACTACCAATTATGGTGCTAAACAAGACCAAGCCAGGTCTTGTGGAATCATTGGTGTGAAGTGTCCCTCATAGCAGTCTTTCATCAGAGGAGCCCTTGTCTGTGTCTCCTAGCAATCTCCAGAGGTCCCTTCCAACACCCTCTGTTCTGTGACTGAACGTAACTGCAGGCCCACACCAGAAGGTATGGGAGCTGCCATGGCACACATGTTTCCAAAGTAAATGTGAGTAAAAGATGGTTTTATTCTCATGGAGGTGTTTTTGTCTCTAGGTGCCCTGTAGAGGCTGGGTAATGGGGTAAGGGTCAAGGCAAAAGGAAGTTTTTTGCATTCCATCTCAGCTTAACTTGTAATCTGTCAGAAAGGAGCTTGTTTCAGTTTTCTCCAGGAACAACTGACAGAGCCTTCCCATGAACACTTGCAGTTTTGAACACCGCCTCAAGAAGACAACTCTCCAAGCTTCAGAAAGCTGCCAGAGGAGGTGGATGCTTGGAGCAGAGCCTTGTGTAAGGAAATGCCAGTGGTTTGATTTACAGTCCCCAGCCTTGCAGGGCTGCTCCTGAAAGCTGAACAACAGGCAGTGGAACAAATGCTTTTTATTTTCTTGTAGCTATTTTTAACCGTGAGGGCTGCTTGGCTTGTGGGTTTTAGATATCTTGGAGAAGGGAGTAGATCAAATATGGGTTTGCACTTTTTGGTTTGGGCAGAGTGTGTTCTTATTTGAGCAACATATGGAAGTATGTGTGCATGAAATCCAGATCCAGAATACTTTCTGTTCCCATGTTTTTGTTTCCTCCTCTGTCAGCAGAGTGACAGGATGCTGCAGACGTCATTGGGTGTCCCTGTTGGACTGGGCACAACTTCAGGGGACTATAAAAAGCCTTGAAGAGCAATCTTGTTAAATGATGAGTATCAGCCTCTTGCAGGAATTCACCTCTCTGAGGCAGATTTTCCTTTACCTTAAAGCCTGTCCACAGAGCCACAGTAAGTCAGAGATTCCTAACAGGGAGTTCATTTTGAAAAATTAATTTTTTTTTTTTTTTTTTTGCCTATTGAATTCTGCAGCAAACAAAACTTAATGAGCATCCACAGGAGCTGATGAATCATCAGCAAAGCTGTGCTCCAGAGCTGTGAGATGTCTGGTGCCATTTGTGTGTCCTCCCATGCTCACTGGCGACTCGTGAGGTAGAGTGGAGATTGAAGTAGCTTTAATCCTCTCCATTTCATGCTTGTAAGCAGTAGCTGTTATCTTGTCTCCAAGAGTGCTGTTGCATGTGTTCTCCAGATGTGTCCATTTCTTGCTGGTGAGGCCAATGTTGGAGACTGAGCAGCAGAAGAGGAGCCCTTAGGTATTTAGTGAACATCTGATGCGTGCCATTGCGGAGAGGCTGTGGTGAGGATCACCTTGCTTCCCAAAGACTGAAGTGAAAAGTATCCCATGAATGTGAGGTGGATGTTGGGACTTGGAGTCAGTTTTAATTACTTGATTTAAGGGAAAGAAAGCATGTTATTGCCATGGTTAGTCATTTAGGAGCTAGAAGCATGTTACAACTGAAAAATTGGAGGTTTGTCCATGTACAGTCACAACTTTAATCTCAAGCAGCTTCTGCCACCTGTGGAAGCAAATCCTCTATTTGTTTAAGCTGATTTGTTGATTTAAAGAAAACCTCTCAGTGATTGGCGCACACACCCCACTACCAACCTGCCAGGGTACACTTCATGGCTGGATGGAGCTGGTGGTTGGTTAATTCCTGGAGGGATTTGGGAAATGAGAAAGTACAGATTCACTTTATTAGATAGGAAGCCCATTTGTCTTTCTTTCTGAGTATGCCAAGTGCAAGCACATCTATTTTAAGAGTCATAAAACCAACACTTGCAATTTATCTTGTTACAGCTAATATGAACAGGAAGCTCCCAACCACATTTGGACCAGAAGTCCTTCATGGCTCATAGCCCATGCTGACTTCAGCCTTTGCCATACTATGCTATCAGTCTTTTAGGATATTCAGTTCTTGAGTGTGCTACAAACAGGAGTTTTTCTTCTGTTATCCCTTAAGTCAGTAGCTTGCTTTTTTTGGAAATGGTTGCTCTTGTGGAAAATCCAAGGAAAGTTAAGCTTTTCTTGTTTGTTTTAGTTTGCTTGAGTGTCACTGAAGGAATTCAACATTGTCCCCCACTTTTAGTGTCTTCTGCCTCCAGCAGCAGAGTGTGGTTTATGTGAATAGACTTGATAGTCACAGATCTCTGGTGAAACCTCATATGGAGTACTGTGTCCAGCTCGGGAATCCTCAACACAGGAGAGCTGTGGGCCTGTTGGAGTGAGGCCAGAGGAGGCCACAACAGTGATGTGAATACTGGAACCCCTCTGCTGTGAGGACAGGCTGAGAGTTGAGGTTGTTTATCCTGGAGAAGGGAAGGCTTCAGAGAGACCTTACTGCAGCCTTACAGTACTTAAAGAAGCCAATAAGAAAGACGGTGACAGACTTTTCAGTGGGGTCTGTTGCAGCACAGCAAGGAGTGATCTTTTTAAAAGGTTCAGACTGGACAGAAGGAAGAAATTTTTCACACTGAGGGTAGTGAAACTGGCCCAGGTTGCCCAGAGAGGTGTTAGATGCCCCATCCCTGGAAACATTGTAGGTCATGTTGGATGAGGCTCTGAGCAATCTGCTCTAGTTGATGTGTCAACTCAGTGGGGAAGTGTTAGACTAGATGACCTCTAAAGGCCCAACCCAAACCATTCTAGAATTCTGTGACAATGGTATCTGCAAGTGAGTATGTGGCCAAATGTCACTGGCCACTTGAGATGTTGCCCAAACCCCCTGTGTCATTTTGCTGTGTCTAGGATCTACAGGAGCTTTGGGCTCAGTCCCAAATGTTCAGGCTGTGACCTGGAAAATGTGTTTAGTATCCAAACAATTTGTCCTGAACGGCTCCTGAGTACCTTCTGTGTGGCTCTTTCTGCTTTGGAGGGAAAGATCAAATCTGCTTTTTTCCTCCCCTAGTGATTTTTTTGTCCCTTGAGATGCCCTTACATGTACTAACCTTCATGGTTTAGTATTCTGTTTGAAATGCTCCCATAATGTTTTCAGTTGAGATTTGCAGTCTGGACACTTTTGAGCATTTCTGGTTTCCAATTTGAGTGAAGATGAGAAAAATTGGCCAGATGAAAAAAACAACTTCTTTCTTCTGTGAGTCAGTTAAGTCAGATCCTGATTTCCTAGTCACTTTGGAGAGAGGAAGGTGCCTTAACAACAAAAATACCACAACCTATTTATGCTCTTTAAAGGTCTTTTCCCTAAATGTTGCATTTCCTGGTAGTAGTGGTACCAACTTTAAGAGCTGCAGAAGTTCATTCCTGTGGAAATCAACAGGAGGTGAAAACATTCAAGAAGTCAACTGCTTGAGGGATGTGGCCTTGTGCTGATAATATGTTCCACTTGTGAACCTAGTTGGTGCAGATAGCTTTGCTCTCAGAGTTCACAGCAGCACACAGTAAATTCAACAGGCAAAAACTCAACCTTGAGTTTTATTAAGCTGTGTTTGCTGTTATCTCTTGTGCTTACTGTGTGGGTGACAGAAGGTAGAGCACCAGGTGGCTCTTCCTGTGACACTGTTTAAAGTAAGTGGAGGTGCTTACTGTGTTAGGGAGAACTTCAGATCCAAGTGATAAGTGAAGTGAACATAATTGAGATTCATAGACATTTTAATTAAACATAATCATTTGGTGAACATTTTTCTAGCCCAGATGTAGGGTTATGCAAGCTCTGATTGTACAATTTCACTTGTCAAGGGTTAGGGCTGGCTGCTAGATGAGTATCAGAGGCTCTCAATGAACCCCTCTGCCTTCCCAAAGGGAAGAGAAAGGGAAAAAGGGAGAGACTGATTGATTATTTGGGTAGCTAAACCAGCTAGGATGGAAAGAAGAGCAGTCAAATGAAATAGAGACAAAGACTTAGAAACAACCCCTGATGGCATTGCTGTTGTGGGCAGACACTGGGAAAGTCCCAGACTGGACTTGGGGTACATGAGAACCAGATTCTGGAACCAAATTCAAGAACACACAGGGGTTGAAAGCAGAACAGATAGACTCCTCCTTGGATGCTGACCATTGAGAAAGAACTTGACCCTGGTCATCCTTCAGCTTGATCCTGAAGATGTCCCTGGGATGGAATCCCTTCATGGTTGGTCGTGGGTCACCTGTCCTGTCCACTCCTTCCTACAGGTGCCACCTCTGACTTCCTGCACCCCAAAGTGGAACACAAGATGTGGCAGAGCTCTTGGTCTACACAGGAGCAAGTCTAAGCCAGAGCCTTTGTGCAGTGCAGCCCAGCCCTTGGCAGCGAACTCTTCCCTTCAGTGCTCTCACTGCTAGAAGCAGCTACTGGCTGTGCACACTTGCCCTCACTTCAGAAAATGCCCTCACTGAGCAGAGACTGAGCTGAGAAGTCACAGCACTGACTGGAATTATCTCTGTTCTCGCTCAAACTAGGACAGCAGTCTTGCACATCGATTCAGGAAATGAAAACCCCCAGCAGCAAGGATTTTAAGACCTGTCTCCAATGCCAATTAATGTTCATGTACATGTATATTATTTACATGTTACCTACTTTAAACTGGAGGTAACAAATCATGGATAATTCCAGTAAATCTTCACTTGCCTCATTCCCCTGATGCCCCCAGGGAAAGCAGATGTTGGAATGTCCCTGGAAGGGTGATGAAGGCAGGTTTGCAAAGGCTGGCAAATTGTAAGGGCAGCCCTGAGTAAAGAAGATGCTGTTAGCAGCTGGCTGATGTAGTCTCCTATCAGCAGCCTAAAGGTCAGAACTTCACTGGCCAGCAGAGATTGCCCATCTTACATGTTGTATCAGCTAAAAAGGAACTGATAAGGAACTTTTATAGGGATTAAAACCACTAGCAAAATACTTCACAGCTGTCCCACCCTCATGGTGTTTCCTATATGCTGGTGTCTCTTGTCTTTGGCCAGCAGAGAAGCAAGGAAGAGTTGTTTGCTTCTGGTGGGTGATGACATACCCTGTCCTAGGGCTGAGCTAGTAAAAAGCAAAGATCCAGGACCTTGAGGCTGCTTCCCTTTGTTAGGGGAAATGCCTTTATATAGCTGCCCCCTGAAACTCTGCCTCCTTCCTCTCTGTTGCCTGTTGCTGCAAGAGAGGAGGAAGCAGGCTTTCTTTGGCCAGGAGTGACATTTTCAACTGGTCTTTAGTTGGCACTGAAAATGTGTGTTGCTTTTTTTTCTTACTCTTTGGTATGAAGTGCAATAATAAGTTGCAGATGAGGTAGTTATAAATTGAGAGGAGAATGTCTGAACATTGGATTGAGCTGGAATGGGCAAGTCTGAAGGCAATTCAGCCCTGTCAACACATTTTCCAGGCAACCACAGGACAGTTCTTGTGATACCAAAAGAGTAAACTGAAGACCAAGAGCTGTTTCCTCCAACACTGCACCTAGTTGGTGTGCATTTAGTTCACTGTGTAAGAGCCACTGCCTTCAGGTAACAAAAGAAAATGATGTAGTCAGGGTTTGTAGGCAATCTGTAACAGGAAACAATGTTTGGATTGGACTGTCAGTTCCAAGCTGGCTGGAAGATTTTTCAAATATCAGATACTTTTAAAATTCCTATTTAGAAAGTGACACTAAAGTCTCTTTTGGAGTCAGTTCTGTTTAAACACCTTTATCAATGATCTGCATGAGGGGATTGAGGGCACCCTCAGTAACTTTCCAGATGACATCAGGCTGGGTGGGAGGGTTGATCTGCTTAAGGGTAGGAAGCTCTACAGAGGGATATTGATGGTCTGAGGCCAATGGTATGAGGTTTAACAAAGCCAAGTGCCAGGTTCAGCACTTGGATCACAGTATCAGCAATAGTGTGGCCAGCAGAGCTGGAGAGGTGATTGTTCCCCTGTACTTGGCACTTTTGAGGCTACACATTGAATACTGTGTTCCATTTTGGGCTGCTCACTCCAAGGACACTGAGGTGCTGGAGCATGTCCAGAAAAGGGTAGTGGAGCTGGTGAAGGGTCTGGAGCACAAGTCTGGTGAGGAGTGCTGAGGGTACTGAGGTTGTTTAGCCTGGAAAAGGAAGCTGAAGGGGGAGACCTTCTTGTTCTTTGTAACTCTTGAAAGGAGGGTGTAGCAAGGTGTGTGTGTGGGGTCTCATCTCCCAGTTAGCAAGTGATAAGGCAAGAGGAAATAGCCTCAAGTTGTACCAGGGGAGGTTTAGGTTAGACACAGAGCAAAATTTCATCACCAGAATGGTTGTCAAGCCCTGGAACAGGCTGCCCAGGGAAGTGGTGGAGTCGCTATCCCTGGAGGGATCCAAAAGCTCTGTGAATGGGGTGCTGTGAGGCATGGTTTAGTGGTGAGCTGGCAGTGCTGGCGTGATGGTTGAACTTGATGATCTTAAAGGTTTCTTGCAGCCAAAACGCCTCTACAATTTTGAAATTATGGCCCTTAATGATAGGATTTGACAACAGAAGAACCAAGGTGCTGGTGTATGAAGAGAAACTTGTGTCAAACAACAATTAAGGTCAAAGACTATTTCTTGACCATACAATTATTTCGAAAGTTCCAGCTGCTACAGATATATGTGGGGAAGGTTCACTTAGGAGAAGAACTGGTTTGGAAAGGATATCACAGACTTGCTTATCTAATTTCGGTTTTTGCTGCCAAACTGTACTCAAAACCAACATTTCTCAGGATGTGGTTGCCTAATGTGTTTACTGACCTATGAAAGCCTCAGGTTATTGCTGTATTTAGTCTGAAAATGGAATTTAGCTTCCTCTGATCTGTGATGATGAATGATGTTTAACCAGATTGTTATGCTGGTGTGTGTGTGTGTATGGCCTAGAGAGATAACAGCTCCTGCAATCAATACTCATTATCAGTGACTGTGTGAGATACAGTGACTCGTGAGCTCCTTTCATACAATTATCCCTTCATTTTTCAAGTTCAAGAGCAGTTATCAGAATTTCTTAGCAGATATTGTTCACGCAGATTTGTATCCAGATAGGAATTTGTCTGTGGGAATAGAGGATCACAGAGTTGTTTTGGTTGAAAAAGACCTTTCATATCATTGAGTCAAATCAGCAGCAAACTGGGTAGAGCTAGATAATAAGCCATGTCCCTCAGCACCACATTTCTGTGTCTTTAAAACACCTTCTAAGCACCTCCCGGGGTGATGATTTATGGGTTTAAACTGGCAGAGGGGAGATTTAGACTGGATGTTAGGAGGAAGTTGTTTGCAGTGAGGGTGGTGAGACACTGGCACAGGTTGCCCAGGGAGGTTGTGGCTGCTCCCTCCCTGGAGGGGTTCAAGGCCAGGGTGGACGAGGCCTTGAGTGAGCTGTACTAGTGGGAGGTGTCCCTGCCTATGGCAGGGGGGTGGAACTAGATGAGCCTTGAGGTCCCTTCCAACCTTACCATTCTATGATTTGGCCATCTCCCCTGGGGAGCCTGCCCCAGTACTAGAGAGCCCTTTCAATGAAGATGCTTCTTCTAATATCCAACCTAAACCTCTCCTGGTGCAACTTGAGTCCATTTCCTCATATCCTAAACTGATTTGGACTTGATGGCCTTTAAGGTCACTTCTGACCAAGATAATTCTATGAGTTTTGTTTAAGAGATCTGCCCAGAAAATCATTTGTATTACCAAAACTCAGGGATTGCTGTCAGAAAAACTGTAGAGGATTCAAAACTTTTTACCTCATTTACTGAACTGTTGAGGTTTTGCATGCTGCAGAGATCTATGTTTGCTCCTGGTTTCTACTTCATTGGTGTAGGGATGATGACTGGTGACCACCACCCATCTGTGGCACAACAGTGGGAATTTTCCCATGGCAAACTGGGGCTCTTGTTTCTCCTCCTTGCCTGGAAAATGAAGTGACTGACATGGAGGTGAACATGCTTAAGAGTCTGTGGTGGTGCTCAGCTGGGAATCAACAAGCCAGCAACACAGAGTGGGTTATTAAGGTGGAGTGGTAGGAGTGAAGAAGTGCTAGGGCAGGCCAAGGATTGTGAGGGGGGGGGGGTTGGACTAGATGACCTTTAAAGGTGCCTTCTAACCCAAACCATTGTGTGATTCAATGATTCTTGCCACTTAAAGGGCATCTGGCAGGGGAGGTTTACCTTCTGGTTGGTGTTGTGCCTTGGTCAGGAGGATCCTATGATTCAGTGATCAGTAGAAGGCAATTAGAAGCACCATTCTTGTTTGTGTGGTAGTGACTCAAAGTCCCACAGCCATAGGTCTCCTAAAAATGAACTCCAAAAAAAGTCCCCTTTGTTGTGTAGAGCATTGTTGATACTTTGCAGGTGTGGGTGGTTTTTTTTTTCTCTCATGGTGCATTAATAGAGTGATTTATGCGTGGGATATGGGCATGCCTTTGCCGTGATCACACCACTCATTGCCAGACAGGGCTTCCAAGGGGCTGGGAGATGTCCATATTTCAAAGGGCAGGTGCTCAAACACTCTCTTCTTTCCACATGCATTTGTCTTAATTCTTCTAACTCCATCATTCAATTCCCTTTCCATCCTTACTCAGCCACTTGGTTCCCATCTCAGTTGAGTATTTAGCCACTGCTCCTTCATCCTTTCCTCCTGTCCCGGTATGGCCAAGCTGACCTCCCACAGTGACAGGAGTCACCAGGTGGTGCTGTTTGCCAATGAAATGCCCTCCCTTGCACTGCAGCACAGCCCAGCCCTTGTAAGAGGAGGCTGTGGAGTTTACTTCTGCCATGGAGCTTCCTTTGGTGTGTCAGGTAGTGAGAGGTCTTGCTTCTCACCATGTCTTCAGTCTTGAGTCTTTTTCTTGAAGCAAAGTTGTTCATTGTAGCTTAATCATAGAATCATGGAATGGTTTGGGTCGGAAGGGACCTTCAAAGGTCATCTAGTTCCATCTCTTTGCAGTCAGTAGGGACATCTTCAACTAGATCGGGTTTCTCCAAGCCTTGTCCAAGCTGTGCTTGAATGTTTTTAGGGATGGAGTATCAACCACTGCTCTGGGGAACCTGCTGCACTGTTTCACCACTCACTGTAAACATATCTTTCTTTTAGCCAGTCTGAATCTCTCAGTTTAAAACCATCACTCCTTGCTCTGTCAAATCAGGCCCTCCTGTCCCCATCTTTCTTATAGATTCCTTTTAAGTAATTCAGAAAAGCCACAAAAAGGTCTCCCTGAATCCTTCTCTTCTCCAGGCTGAACAACCCCAAGTCTCATAGAAGCCACTGCTTTGTTTGACATTGACAATAAGGACCCGAAAAGGCTGGACCACTTCTTCACAGCTTGTGGCCACACAGTTGTGTTTTACACCACAGTAAAGCAGCTTTTGAGTACAACTAAGTCACATTAAGGATATTCTCAAGCGTTGCACTGTTGTGTCTCTCATCCAGTGGGAGGCTTTTTGCTCATTTGTAGGCATGTGCTGCTACTCCAGAGGAGATTTGTGTGTGTGTGTGTGACTGTTCCCTTTGAAGGTACTCCTCTTGTTTCTCCTTTCTTCCTCTCAGCTGGATTGACACCACCTTATTTGCAGCTGCTTTTTATAGAGATTGTGCTCCTACTTGAAACTGTAGAGGCAGTTCAAAACAAGTTCGGCATCTGCAGCGAGGAGCTGGTGCCCCCCAAAGCCACAATTTGAGATGAAGGAATGCAAATAAATGCCCAGTTCCCGTCTTCCTTTTCACCAGGCTAAGCAATTCCTCCTGCACCGCCGTCCACACCGCAGGCTGCCAAGGGCAGGAGAAATTGATTGATGGAGATTCTGCTCTTTGATTTCTACTTAAATCCCTCCTCTGTTCCTCTCGGCAGCTCAGCTCCCGTTCTGAATTTGATGACTTGTGTGGAGAGGGTAAGGAAGTGTGTGAGACAGAGAATTAGCTGGAAATGTGATGTGGGGAGGCAGCGTCTGGGTGGTATTGCTAACGACTGCAGGCTGTTATCTTCGCTCTCCACCCTCCTGCTGGCACGGCAGTGTGGTTGCCGTGCACTCTGTACATTAAGATGCAGTGATTATTTAATTTAGAGTATGGGTTTGGAGGTTGTTTTTTTGGACAAGGTAGATGAGCTTTAAAAATTGCTAAGTTGGACATTCCAGGGCTCTGTTGGCTGCGGTGTTAATTTGGTGGTGTTATTTTTTAATTCATTCCACAGTATTGCTGTTCTTGAGTCACCTTGCAGAGAAAGGAGCTGAGGTAGCTGGACCTGCAGGCTATGTTTTCTCTATCAGCTGCATTTCTGTTCTGCCTATATGGTTTCATTTAATTATTTTTACAATATTGGAGTCATTTTAAAGAATAACTTCAAAGGAAGCTTCTCTGTTCTCCCTTTCCCTCTGTGGCCTGCCCTGTCTCAAACACAGGTCCTTTATAGGCCCATGCCATGATAACAGGATTTAGGGGGTGGAAGGGAGGTGTTGGAGTCCAACCCTTCTGCTGGAGCAGGGCCATGTTGACAGGCAACATGGTTTGTAAGTGCTGGGTGAGTAAATGTACAGCAGCCACCTGTTGTGATTTCTTGGCTAGTAGACACTTTAACTGACAGCAGCCCTGCCACCCACTGCTAGAACAGTGCAAAACAAGGGTTTGATTTAGTGCCACCTCAGTCACTGGGCTATGCACAAAGATAGGTCTATTCTAACCTAAACAATTCTGTGATCCTGTGAGATCATCCAATCCAACTGTCAACCCAACACTGCTGGCTCCACCACTAAATCATGTCCCTCAGCACCACACCTACACAGCTTTTCAATCCCTCTAGGGATGGTGACTCCTCCATCGCCATGGGCAGCCTGCTCCAGGGCTTGACAACCCTTTCAAGAAAAAATTTTCCTAATATCCAACCTAAACCTCCCCTGGTGCAACATGAGGCCATTTCCTCTTCTCCTATCACTTCTTACTTGGGAGAAGAGACCAAACCCCACCTTGCTCCAATCTCCTTTCAGGTAGTTGTGGTGAGCAAGAAGGTCTCCTCTCAGCCTCCTTTTCTCCCAATTAAAAACCCCCACTTCCCTCAGCTGCCCCTCACAAGACTTGTGCTCTCCACCAGCTGCTCTGCCTTTCTTTGGACATGCTCCAGCGTTTCAATGTCCTTCTTGTAATGAGGGCCCCAAAACTGAACCCAGGATTCAAGGTGTATTCTTATCAGTGCTGAGTACAGAGGCACAATCACTGTGCTGGACACATAATTTCTGATCCAGGCCAGGATGCTGTTTGCCTTCTTGGCCACCTGGGAACACTTGGCCATGTTGAACCTCATACCATTGACATCACCCCATTGACCCAGCCTTTCCAGAACCCTCTGCAGGTCATTCCTACCCTCAAGCAGAGGATGCTTCCTTACTCTCCAGGTTGCTGTTTGCTTTACAACCACAAGCAAACACTGCTCTTAGGTAACTCAGGTGCTCCAGTGCTCCCATTCTCTGTGTAGGACCTAAAGGGGATATTCCCACTGAGTGGGCTGAGCTTTTAGGAAGAGATTACAGTCAAGACACATGCCTGGAATTTCACTGAGAAATAGAAGCTCAAATAAAGTCCAAATTGTTCACCACAACTCCCATTCCCTATTCCCCTATACCACTGTGGGGAAGGGCATAGAGAAATGGGGAGTGAAGTTGAGCCTGGGAGGGAAGGATGAGGGGAAGATGTTTTAAGATTTAGTTCTTATTTCTCATTATCCTTTTCTGATTGGTAATAATTTAAACTAATTTCCTCAAACTGAATCTGTTTTGTTCATGGTGGTAATTGCTGAGTGATCTCCCTGGCCTTATTTTGACCCACAAGCCTTGTGTTATAACTTCTTTTCGTTATCCAGCTAAGGAGGGGAGTGACAGAGCTGCTTTGGTGGGCACCTGGCATCCAGCCAGGGTCAACACACCACAAGAGGTTGGATACCATTAAACCCTGTCCCACAGATACTTTTCTGTTTTAGGATGGCTATTAGGAATTTCTGGGTGGTATTAAAGACACATGTACATGAGAAACAAATAAACTCAGCCCTTGAATATCTGTGTTTAAAGGTCCTTTGGATGTGGTGCTTGGGGATATGGTTTAGGGGTGAACCTTGCAGAGTAGGGATATCAGTTGGACTTGATGATCCCGAGGGTTATTTCCAACTTGAACCTTTCCGTGATCTCTTAAGGCACTTAAATGGTTCTTTGCCACTGGTTATCACTTATGGTTATCACTGATTTAAACCCCCAGGATGCTGTAAAAAGCAAGGAATGATTAGTTTTGTTGAAGAGCTAGTGAGCTTGGGAACAGTGGAGCTGAGAATTCATGTGCCAAATGCAATCCCTGCAGCACTAGGAGGAAGTCTTCTGGCGTAGCAGGACTGACCTGGTTGGGATATGAAGATGTCTCTGAGAACAAGCAGTGCATTTCCTCCATGTAGAAGGCATTAGAGTTAATCTAATTCTCATGTGCACCACAGGGAAAAGCCTTATTTCTGCAGCTCACTTTGTGCTCCACAACACCAGCTTTGGCCTGGAGTTACACCAGTGATTGGAACTGCTGTGCAGGGTGTTGTACCGTGGGAGACTTGGCACAGACCAGCCAAGAGAACAGGTCTTGTGAGGAGCAGCTGACAGAGCTAGGGGTGGTTAGCCTGGAGAAAAGGAGCCTGAGGGGAGACCTCCTTGCTCTCTATAACTACCTGAAAGGAGGTTGGAGCCAGGTGGGGGTTGCTCTCTTCTCCCAAATAATCAGTGATAGGACAAGAGGAAACGGCTTCAAGTTGCACCGGGGGGGTTAGGTTGGGCACAAGGAAAACTTTCTTTGCCAAGATGTTTAGCTTGGAGAAGAGCAGACTGAGAGGGCAACCTGCTGTGAGTGACCCTGCTTTATCAGGGGGGTTGGACTAGATAGTCTCTGAAGATCCCTTCCAACCCCTACCATTCTGTGATTCTATGTCTCTGGGCCAGTTCTATAGCTCTGGAAAAGAGATCCAGTGAATCAACAGGGAAAGGATCTTCTCCAAGAATGATGTTGCTCACAGGGAAAATAATCTCTTTCTCACTCTGCAGGGCTGTAAGGAAAACTGGCATTTATGAGAACGATTTGTGCCCTAAGTGAGACCTGTGTGCTTTTGACTGCAGAAGTGAGACTTCAGGGCTGAAATCTGAAGTGGGTTCAGGCTTAAGCCTTGGGCAGTTTTGTGTTGGTGACATGGCTGAAAGCCAATGTGTCCATCAAAGAGCTGCTCTTGTTTTTTTTCATCTGTCTGCTTTGCTCACTTGATGCATTTTGCAGATGGAAAAAACTCAGCCCAGCAAGAAGCTGTTTGCACTTCTTCCTAGACACTGCTCCACAGAGCACAGCTGCATTTTTGCTGGGACTAGCCTGATGCTTGGCAGATTCAGTCCAGTCCCAGGGGTATCTTTGAACCCATGTCTTCTGAAAGATATTTCTCTTTACAGCAGTGTTTTCAGACAACTTAAGTGTAAAGTAAACACAGGGAAGGATGAAGGACATGTTTCAGGCTAGCAAAAAGTTTTATAGCTTGGAGTAATTCCTGGATTCAAATACTGCCCTTGGAAACTGCGGTCAGGAGCCTGTTGTGCATAACTCTTCCTTGTATGTTCATATGGTTGATAAAAATCCAAAGCCAGTTTCAGATGCTCCCAGAGCTGCCTACCACAGCCTTCCAGAGCAGCTGTAACTGGATTAGTAAGACATGGAAAGTATTGCAGTGCTGCCTGCGTCTGATTGCCTGAGTAACCCTTCAGATCTTGACAGCAGGCAGGGAGGACCGAAGCAGGCTGCAAATTGCAAAGCTGTGGTTTGTTGTTCAGCTCCTTGCTTTATCTCCTTTGGAATTGTCAAGGGTTAAGGCTGGGCTGGCCACCAGATGAGTAACAGGCTCTCTGTGAAGCCTTTTCCCTTCTCGAAGGGAATAAAGGAGAGAGACTGGGTGGGTTGGGAAAGAAAGGGAACCAGCTTTAATGGAAATAAGGACAATAAAATGAAATAGATACAAAGCAATATGGAATCCAAGCCCTTGATGGCAATGACATTGCTGTCACCACTGATGCTGCGGGAGGTCCCAGACTGGACTTGGCCTCAGATGGGAGCCAGGTTCAGGAGCTGCATTCTTGAACTGGACTCAGGTTGGGGTCAAAGGAGGAAGGGACAGAGTCCTCCTTGGATACTGTCCACTGAAGAAAAGGCTTGACCTTGGTGATCCCTCAGCTGTAGTAACTCTCCCTATCAGTGCTCTCACTGCTAGCAGCAGCCACTGTTTGTGCAAACGTGCTCTGAACTTCAGAAAGTGCCTTTACTGAGCAGAGAGTGAGCTGAGAAGTAAAACTCCCTGACCAGAATTGGTTCTGTTCCAGCTCGGACCACAACAATAGCTGAAAAGACAACCCAGAATCCCACATTCAGCCTACACCACATCGTGGACCTTTTGGGTCAAGGCCTGGCGCCTCTAAAAGCACTGAAAAGATGCAGGTTGGGTATCTCCAGGCTGCATGCCAGACCTTGCTTGAGAAGTGACATTCCTCCTAGATACCAGGCTTGAGCAGAGCTGGTCAAAAGCCCAGGGACACTCCCCAGTGCAGGCCTGGCAATGTGGTTGCTGGTAGCTAATGAAATGCTCAGCATGGAGCAGCACTGTGATGTGATCGTGCTGCTGTGAACTTTTCAAATTCCATCAAAGTCCTGCTGAGGATAATGGGAACAGGCCAGGGGGATTCCACTGTGAGTCAAAACTGAAAGCCTGGCCAACTCTGTCAGTGGAAGGAATGGCTATTTTAATGTGCAGAAGCTGAACTGCCAAGTCAAAACCAGCTGTGCTTTACAGAGCTACTAGAGGGAGAGGTCTCTCTGCATTTGCATTTTTTTTTTTGATTCATTGATTTTTTTTTTTTTAAAATTTTTTTATTTTTTTTTCCCCTTAAAGTTTAAACCTTGGCTTTCTACCTCAGATTTGCCTGGCCAGTTGCAGAGATTTTCACAGAATGGTGGGAGATGGCAGGGACCTCTGGAGATTATACAGTCCACTAAAGCAGAGTGACCCAGAGCAGGTGGCACAGGATCACTTTCAGGCAGGTTTGGAATCTCTCCAGAGAAGGGGAGTGCCTCTCTAAGTATTCAAAATATCAAATGGATTGATGAGAAAAGACAGTTCTGGGCTCCTCAGATCAACAAGGGCAACAGGGAACTGCTTGAGAGAGTCCAGTGCAGAGCCACAAAGATGACTGAGTGGAACATCCCCCTTATGAGGAAAGACTGAGGGAGCTGGGGCTCTGTAGCTTGGAGAAGAGGAGGCTGAGGGGTGGCCTCATTGATGTTTAGAAAGATGTGAAGGACAAGTGTCAGGAGAACACAGCCAGGCTCTGCTTAACAATGTCCAGTGATAGGAGAAGGGGCAGTGGGTGCAAGGTGGAGCACAGGAGGTTCTACATGAACATAAGGAAAAACTTCCACTGTGCAGGTGATAGAGCCCTGGCACAGGCTGCACAGAGAGGATGCGGAATCTGCTTCTCTGGAGACATTCAAAACCCACATGGAGGTGTTCCTGTGTGACCTCTCTAGATGATCCTGTTCTGGCATCAGGGTTGGACTGGATGATCTTTTGGGGTCCCTTCCAACCCCTAATATTCTGTGACAGTTTTCTTCTTTTTACCATCTCTACTTCAGCATTTTTGTCTTAATTACTCTGACAGTGAAACTTCTGCACTGGGCAAGGCAAGGACCTCTCTTTCCTCTCTGCTGCAGCACTGGCAGGAGACAGATGGGTGTAGCAAAGAAGAGAATTTAGCTTGAGAAATCTCGAACATAAGCTGGCTCCTCTGTTATTTTTCAGTTAGTAATGAACTAGCTAAGAAGTTTGTCCAGTGGCATGGGTATGTGACAGGAAGCCAAGACTTGATCATTCTCTTAATCATCAGGAGGAGCCATATTCCTCTCTGAACAGATCCTCTTCCAGGACAACTTTTTGACTGCACTCTGTGTTTGATTGAGCTTTTGAGTTTTTTCCCTGCTGCTTTGTAAAGATTATACAAGGCAGCAACATCCCTCTGGAAGGTTCACTGCAAAGATCATTAGTGAGCCAAATTAGGCTGTGGTTGTTTGTGGTGTGTGCATTTATTGTACAGAATCATGAAAGTTTTTTGGTTGGAAGAGATCCTTGTGATCATTAAGTCCAACCAGTATCCCAGCACTGCCAATCAGATGTTAAGCTGCCCTGAGAAATCATAGAATTGTTTAGATTGGAAAAGACCTTTAAGATTCTTGAGTCCAGTGAGGAGCGCTCCAGAACAGCTTGCTGGTAGGCTCCAGTATTTCCTTCTGCCTGGAACCCAGATTTCCATTACAGAATCACAGAATTGTCAGGGTCAGAAGGGACCCCAAGGATCACTCAGTTCCAACCCCCCTGCCATGGGCAGGGACACCTCACACTAGATCAGGTTGCTCAGAGCCACATCCAGCCTGACCTTAAAAACACCCAGGGGTGAGGCTTCTACCACCTCCCTGGGCAACCTGTTCCAGTGTCTCACTGCCCTTATGGTAAAGAACTTCTTCCTATGGTCCAATTTGAATCTCTCCTCCTAGCTTGGATCACTACCTGACACCCTAAAAAGTCCCTCAGCAGCTTTCTTGTAGCCCCCTTCAGGTACTGGAAGGCTACAATAAGATCTCCTTGGAGCCTGTTCTCCAAACTGAACAACCCACCTCTCAGTGTTGTGAGCAGCTTTGTAATTCCAGCTGTGTGCCTGAGGAAGAAGCTTTTTTGTATGTCTGAGGAAAAATCAGCTTTTGCACATCTCCAGCAGAAACAGGCTCGGAGAAGCAGATGCATTTCCGTTGTGAAGTGTAGCAGAGCTCTGCCAAATTCACAGAGCTGTGGGATCAGTTCCTTGATTATGGGAAAGGATGAAGATCTGTCACTTCCACATGATTCTCACATTATTGTTGGAATCACATCTGCTTTACCTGCTTTATTGGAGCACTTGGTATTAATCCACTGCAAATTGCTTGGCCATGATCATTCTTCTTGTGATATCTAAGACTTACATGTGTTAAACTCCTGCTAAATGAGACCTCTGCCTGTGGAATCTTGGTTATCACAGTAAGTGCTTTGGCGAGACACAGGTTGTTAATTTGCAGAAAATTATAGAAATTGAAATACCATGGAATGAATCCTGGCTTTGAGAGGATGGGAAAGGAGCTGTGTGTTGGATCCTTGTTTTAGAGAGATCACTTCCCTGTTACTTCTCAGTGTGGATTCTTGTGGCACCGGTCTCCAGGGTATCTCAACCCTCTTTTAAAGCAGAAATGGGAAGTTAGTCACCAGATCTGTGGTGGTTACTAGCCAGATGTTCTTTTTGCCTTCCTACTTCACAAGTGGGAAGACAGAGGGCAGTTTCTGCAGTATGTTATGTGCTGTTTCCTCGTGAGAAGTGCTGCCTTAATGTGCTTCGTATATATTTTTTCCCCAAAATCTCGGAGTTGTCAAAGGACTTTTTTTTTCCTATTTCATCTAATTAGACTTATATTTTAAACCTCCTGTGTGTTAACAGAGCATAGAAAGATTCTGTGTAGCCAAGAATAAAACCAGCTCTGGCAGCAGTGAGCATAATTACAGGGCTGCTGTTTAGTCATCAGTCACGCTAGGCGTGGATTTGATAGTTTCTTTTTTTCTGGTGAGTTCAGCATTTATTTCATTTCAGATGGGGGAAAAAAAAATTACATGGAGGGTTTAGTTTGCTCAGCACCATAGGGTTTGACCCATTACAAGCTATTATAATATGGAGGCTAGAGACTAAGGTGCTGATCAGAGGGGTGCTTACAAGGTAATAAAGTGCCCTTCAGTTTGGGAAAGAGCCTGAAGCGCTGGGCCCTGTGGTTGAGCAAAGATACAAATGAGCCATCCAAATTTAAATTAAAGAGCTCCATTTTTCTGCATTAGGTTGTTTTTGTTTTTTTTTTTTTTTTCTCCCTGCCAGGATAAACCCATCTGAAAGAATGGGCAGGGGAATATTTCAACTGCCTATTTGTAGTGGGAAAATGGGTTTCTTTTTAATATATTGCTCGTATTGAACTTCTGCTTTCTTTCTCTTCACCCCCCCCCCCCCCCCCCC
>WBNM01046205.1:0-22070 GCA_013399055.1 Ramphastos sulfuratus | reverse complement strand
CCCCGTTTTTTTAATCTTCCTCTATAGTGCTGCAAATCAGCAAGAAGAAATCAGCAGCTTGGTGGTTGTTTGCCTGCAAATGAGCTGCCAAGGTCCTGTAATTCTGCTGGCTTGAAATACAGTCTCATCTTTACAGTAACATGAGAAGAGCCAAGTGGGGTGGTTGTGCAGGAGCAGGAGTGTGGGTGGAAACACAGGGGTTTTGTGGCATGCTGCTCTCCATTCTGGTACTCTTAATGTTCTCGTGCCTCTATCTGTGGGTAAGGGATTTGGAAGAGTTAGGCAGCATCTATTCAGGGTTGAAGGGTACAAATCAGGAATTAGTCATGCTTGAAGAGTAGCTCATTGTGTTTATCAGAAATATCTGATACAGCTTCAGATTTCAATATCTATTTTACTGACCAGTGGGAAACTCTGAAGCTGTAGCTACTGTCTTCTGGTTAGGACTGGCCCAGCCACCAGATGAGTATGCTCTCTAGGAACCTCTCTGCCTTCCTAAAGGGAATAAGGAAGAGAGTTTGATGGGTTGGGAAAGGAACTAAACCAGATGGAATGGAAATAATAACAAGCAAATGAAATAGATTCACATAGATATGAGCTGGGATCAAACCCAACTCCTGATGGCAATAACAACATTGTCATCACTGATGCTGTGGGCAGGCACTGGGGAAGTCTCAGACTGAACTCAACGGCCAGTGGGAGCCACATTGAGGAGCCAGATTCTCAAACTGGATTCAGGAACACATAGATCAGGACCAAAGGCAGACCAGAGTCCTCCTTGGACACTGGCCACTGAAGAAAAGGCTTGAGACCCTGGGGATTCCTCAGCTTGATCCTGAAGGCTAAGTCCTTGGGATGGAAGCCAATGTTTAGGGTCACCTGTACTGTCTACTCCTCCTGCAGGTGCTGCTTCTAACTTCCTGCATCCCAAGGTGGGGCACAAGATGTGGCAGTGCCCTTGGTCTGCATAGGAGCAAGTCTAAGCCAGAGCCTTTCTGCAGCCCAGCCCTTGGCAGAACTCTTCTCATCATCATTCTCACTGCTAGCAGCAGGCCCTGGCTATGCAAACCTACCCTAAACTTCAGAAGGTGCCCTCACTGAGCAGAGACTGAGCTGACAAGTCAAATCCCTGAACAAAACTGCTTCTGTTCTAACTCAGACCAGAGCATAACTGAAGTGATTAAATTACTGCAGGTTCCATTTCTGCCTCTTTCCCACCTCCCCACCCCTTTTGCTTACCTTGGTACAGTGCAGTTGCTATCTGTTATTTTATAAACATGCTGCCAGGCTTTGGGGGAAGAAAGGAGCAAAGCAAGTCTGCAGTTGGTCCCACTGACTCATCAAATGCATCATGCAGACCTTCACTCAGAATAATTATTTTGTGTTTATTCCCTTCTTGCCACTCCTTTCATGGAGTCCTATGCTCTTGATGGTGGCAAGTCTACTTGTGTTGTGCTGAAACCCTTGGATTTCCCCTGGGTAGGGATTTTTCTGAAGAATTGCAGGGTCTGATCCTTAAAGTGTCCTCAGGAGTTATGGAACATGTTCTTAGTTTCTGAAACTTGTCCAATCCACTCAGCTCAGTACTGCTGTGCTCTTTAACCTTAGCTGAAACGTTACTCCTTTGTGTTGTTGTATGTAGACCAGTGTGGAGTAAAACAAGACAGAAAAACAGATGTGAAGGCATAAAAAAGCTGGCAAAAAGTATAACTTTGGGAACTGAGAAAATTAAGTCCTGGAGCTGGGGGTGTTCAGACTGGAGAAGGCTCTGGGGAGATCTAATAGCAGCTTTCCAGTACCTGAAAGGGGCCTACAAGTAGGCTGGAGAGGGGCTGTTTGCAAAGGCCTGGAGTGATAGGACAAGGGGCAATGGTTTGAAATCAGAGAAGAGTAGATTTAGGTTGGGTGTTGGGAGGAACCTCCTTATGAGGGCAGTGGAACACTGGAACAGGTTGCCTCCCGAGGTAGTTGAGGCCCCACCTCTGGAGATACTCAAGGTCAAGCTCAACAAGGCTCTGAGCAACCTGATCTAGTGGAGAATGCCACTTCTCACTGTGGGGGGGTTGGACTAAATGAGCTTTGGAGGTCCCTTCCAACTCAAACCATTTTCTGATTCTGTCTGCGTGCCTGAATGTTGTCCAAGCATGCACATAAGGCAGACTCTGGGATAAGGTAGAGGGGTGGGAAGAAGGTGGAAGGGTGGTTGGGAGCCCCTCCTGGGGACTCTTGATTTCTGGGAGGGGAGTTGTGTTTCTGTATTGCCTTTAATTTTGTATATTTCTGTATATAGCTGTAAATATTTGTAATATATTGTAAATACCTGCTTGGATATTGTGCTAAGCTGTGAATATAAAGCTTCATTCCTTAAATTCCAGCTAGCTGAGTGTAGTCTGGGTGAATTCATTGTGTGTGGGGGCAGGTAACTCCCAAACCATCACACCTCCCAGCTCTCCAGAGGGATCTTTATCTGGTAACTAGGTAACTGTATAGGAAGACCCTGTGGCAGGCCAGGGCCTTCAAGGCTGAGGGCCACCACAGTGAATCTGGCCTGTTAGGAGCCTAATAGGAGACAATGGGGGATGGGAGAAAATGAGCACTGGGGGTTTGGGTGATTTTTGGTTTGCCTGGGGGGAAGGTTTTTGGGGGAATTCTTCTGTATCCTGTAACTGCACTAGGTGTGAGGGGTTCATGTATGCTATATCTTTCTCTGCACATTTTTAAATACAACTCTTTGTATATTCATCTCCAGTTCAGCCAGAGTGGTGTTGGTTTTACTGCCCTTTTTCCTTTAAAAAAAGAGTTAAGGAAGGTCTCAGCCTGTTTGTGCTCTCGCACAAATCTACAACATCCTTTAAGTGGATCGAGAGCAGCCCTGTGGAGAAGAACTTGGGGGGGTACTGGTGGCTGTGAGCTGGCAATGTGCACTCAGCCCAGAAGCCAACTGTGTCCTGGGCTGCATTCTCAACAGCATGGGCAGCAGGTAGAGGGAGGGGATTCTGCCCCTCTGCTCCGCTGAGGCGCCAGTGCTGGGTCCAGTTCTGGAGTTCTCAGCAGAGGAGAGGCTTGGGACTGTTGGAGCAGAGCCAGAGGAGGCCACACAAATGATCTGAGGGCTAGAACCACTCCACTGTGAGGCCAGGATGAGAGATCTGGGGCTCTTCATCCTGGAGAAGAGAAAGCCCCAGGGAAACCTTCTTGTGGCCTTTTGGTACATAAAGGAGGCCTGTAAGGAAGATGAGGAGGGACTCTGTCAGAGTGTAGTGATAGATGAGGTGTAACAGCTTCAAACTAAAAAAGGGTAGCTTTAGATTAGATAGTCAGGAGAAATTCTTTAAAATGAGGCTGGTGAGTTACTGACAGAGGTTATCCAGAGAGATGGTAGATGCCCCATTGCTGGAAACATTCCAGGTCATTTGGGATGGGGATCAGAGCAACCTGATCTAGTGGAAGGTGTCCCTGCTCGTGGCAGGGAGGGTGGCAGTAGATGATCTTTCAGGTCCCTCCCAGCCCAAACCATTCTGTGTTTCTATGATACGATTGGTGTGCCTGGCATAAGCTTAAATTTAGCTGTGAGCAAGAGCAACAGAAACTTGTAAAGTTCCTATAGCATTAACATAGAATGTTAGTGAGAGCCATGAACTGAAAGATAAAGAGCTAAGAGCTTCCAGGAAAATGAGCTAAGCTTAAATTTATGCTTGTGGATGTCACATCCCTGCCAGCGCCAGGCTCCTCCTGCTCAGGAGCTGTCATTGCAGTTGCCCTTTTGAGTGACCTGTCAGAGAAGCTGAAGAAAGGAGACCAGACTAAAGCATCATCAGGGCACAGGAGGCAGTGCCTAGCTTTGAGCACGGTGGCAGGAACTCAGTCTCCACAAGGGGGAAATGTAATTCCTATCATCCAGTGGGTGGGAGTTGTGGTTTCTCCACTGCATTTAGAATCCAGAATAATGAAATCCTCACTTTCAGTGCAAAGGACCTTTGGTTGGGTTTGGTGGTGTGTGTGTGTGTGTGTTTTTGGGCTTTTTTTACTGTATTCTGCAATCCTGCTCTAGCAATTACACAGAGATGTCAGCTGGGATCGATAATAAAGGCAAAATTTGGGAATAGCAACAGGATGTGTTGCTGCTATTGATCAAAGGCTACAGGGCTGGTTTTAAACACTGCTCCTGTCTTTGATCCTTTTTTCCCTATTGATTGAAGGCAGCAGATAAACAGCCCTCTGCATAGTACTGGCATTTGTTACGGCTTTTAAGCTGACTAAGGACAGCTTTGAATTAAATATGAGGCTTGAAATGATGGGTTTCTGCTAAGTGCTGCCTATAAAGACTTCACTTGCAGTGGAGATACAGTTTCATTGAAGCATGGGGAGAGGAAACCTAAATACAGGCATTGTTTGGCTTTCCCATTCAGAAAGCAGATAAAATATTGCAAAAATCAGCTACAGGAAGGGCAAAGCTGCTTCATTTTTATATATGTGTGGACAAAGGATGTTTTGTTTTGTACCATGTCTGTAGTGCTCTCCCCCAAACATTCTTCTCATCTTGACACATTTCAAGCTTGTGTAAATTAGTCAAGGGTCTTCAAAACGTGGATACAAATGGAAGCACCTGGTGCAATCTCATGGTTGTGCTATCACTTCCAGCCAAATTAATAGAAAACTTTTCCATTGACTTTTTAATGAGTTGGATTGGACCCTTGGCTGTTGTTGTTAATGTCTTGGAAAGGTCAGGATCGATTTCCTGACATCCATTTTTGTCTCTGAGGAGACTCTGCGGGAGACATAGCAATACTGCTAGTCTTCTTCCTTGGTAATTCTCTCTATAATTTAAGCTCTTCTGACCACCCAAGGCTTCATGCAATTAGAGACAAACAAACAACCAAATCTGCATTTGAGGGAATTTGTTCATATCTTAAATTACTAAAATCATGGAATTGTTTTGGTTGGAAGAGACCTTTAAGATCATCAGGTCCAACTGTTAACCTAGCACTGCCAATTCCACCACTCAACCGTGCCCCTCAGCACCACATCCACATGGCTTGTAAATCCCTCCAGGGATGGTGACTCCACCACTTCCCTGGGCAGCCTGCTCCAGGGCTTGACAACCCTTTTGGGGAAGTGATTTTTCCTGATGTCCAAGTTAAACCTCCCCTGGTGCAAACTGTTTCCTCTTGTCCTGTCATTTGTTATGAGAGAAGCCAACATCCACCTCACTATGACCTCCTCTCAGGGTGTTGTAGAGAGCAAGAAGGTCTTCCCTGAGCCTCCAAGCTAAACAACCTCATATCCCTCAGCTGCTCCTCAGGAGACCTGCTCTCCACACCCTTCACCAGCTTGGTTGCCCTTCTCTGAATCTGCTCCAGCACCTCCAATATATTTCTTGGGGTGAGGGCCCCAAAACTGAGCACGGTACTGAAGGTGTGTACTGTGCTGAGCAGAGGGGGAGCAATCACTTCCCTGCTACTGCTGGTACAAGCCAGGGTGCTGCTGTTTCTGCACAATGTCAAGTTTTCCCTTGCTCCCAGAGGTTATCCTGAACCTTACTGCAGTACTGTACTGTTCTTCTCTGCCCTTTGAGGGGGTAAAAACCAGGACTATTCCTGCAAGTGTAAGCAGCCTCTGAAGTTTCCACTGAGCAGGCTTGTTTGTCATGCCATGAAAAGGTCAGTGCCACCAATTTAGTGCTGTCAGTGCACTAAAAGGTCGATGTTAGTAACATGGTTTGGAAGTGTTTGTGCTGCTCTTGGAAGGGGACAGAATGAAACTGTTTCCTCTGGCTTTGGTGGTTGATGCTCCATGTGTCTGAAAACACAGGATTTTCACATATTCCTAGAGTGGTTTGTGTTGGAAAGGACCTTGAAGATCATCTAGTTCCAACCTCCCCCACCATGGGCAGGGACACTTGCCACTAGACCGGGTTGCTTAAGGCCTCATCCAATCTGGCCTTGAATACCTCCAGGGAGGTGAGTTTCCTGAGCAACCTGTTCCTGTGTCTCACCACCCTCACTGTAAATAATTTCTTCCCAATGTCCAATCTAAATCTGCCCTCCTCAAGCTTCAATACATCTTCCCTCATCCCATCACTACAGACTTTTTACAAAAGTCCCTTCCTCACTTTCTTGCAGCTCCTTCAGGTAGTGGAAGGCTGCTGTAATGTCTCCATGGAGCCTTCTTTTCTCCAGGCTGAACAATCTCAACTCTCACAGCCTGTCCCCAAGCAAATGGCTGTACTTAGAGCATTGCATTCCTTGCAATAGGACTATAAAATTCACCCCAAAAACTAGAGAGGGTAGGGTTGGAAAGAGACTAAGGGAGCTGCAGGAGCGATGCTGACACTTGAAAAGGGTAATTCATGTGCTCAGCTTTCATCTGAAAGGTTTAACCTGCCCCACCTGCCACTAAAGGAGATTTAAGTTCACAAATTGATATTTGAGTGTTTCTTCAGGTGAATGTTGACATGGAGGCTCCCCTGAACTCACTGTCCTGCTTTCCTTTCTTTTCAGGATACAGGAGTTGGGAAATCAAGCATTGTTTCTCGGTTTGCCAATGACTGCTTTGAACACACTACCAATCCTACCATTGGGTAAGTACCACACTTAGTATCCTTTTGTATCTCTTTGCTTTTCAACTCACTGCCCTCTGCTGAGCTGCTTTATTTTCCTGAATTCCAGCTCTCTGAATTCTGTGTATCTTTTTTCTTTCTTTCCTTTTTTGCAAGCTTATCTATCTCACTCAGTTCTTCTTTAATGGCTTTCAGCTCATGTTTAGAGAGTCTGGGGCTGCTCCAAACCAGGTCTGCCCTGCTCTTCCTGTCCTAGGAATACCAAGGAGCTCTGTGTGCACTTTCAGCTCAGAAGGCCAATGGCATCCTGAGCTGCAGCAAAAGCAGCATTGCCAGCAGATAGACTGAGGTGGTTCTGTCACTTAACTCTGTTCTGGTGAAACCTCATCTGGAGTACTGCATCCAGCTCTGGAGTCCTCAATACAGGAAGAACATGGACCTGATGGAGCTGGTCTAGAGGAGGGCCACAGAAATGATCAGAGAGCACCTCTGCTGCAACAACAGCCTGAGGGAGCTGAGGTTGCTGAGCCTGGGAAAGAGAAGGCTTTGAGGAGACCTAATAACTTACCAATACTTGAAGGGAGCCTGCAAGAAGGCTGGAGAGAGACTTGTTACAAAGGCTTGCAGTGATGGGACAAGGGGCAATGGCTTCAAACCAGGGAAGAGTAGATTTAGATTAGATGCTAGGAACAAGTTCTGCACCATGAGGGTGGCAGAACACTGGAACAGGTTGCTCAGGGAGGTGGTTTGAGCCCCATCCCTGGAGACATTTAAAGTGAGACTCAATAGGACTCTGGGCAGCCTGATCTAGTTGAGAATGCCCCTGCTGACTGCAGAGGGGCTTGGACTAGATGAGCTTTGGAGGTCCCTTCCAACCCAGACCATTCTGTGATTCTAATTTGGGTGAGAAAGGCTGATCTGGCTTGTGTGTCAGAGCTGTTTTAAGTCATCTGTGAAGGGTTGGTATTGATTGCTGTGTGTTGTTCAGCAGCTTAAACACTATCTTCCAAAGCTCTGCCTTTCAGTGATGAAGGAGTCTCAGCTGGAAGCTGCATTTTGAAGTTCCAGAACGATTTTGGACTCCTGGATGTCATGAATAGAGAAAAATGGATAGAGAAAAAGGAAGGATGTGATGAATAACTTTACTAGACTGCAGGGCACTTGTTTGCTGTGAAGGAATTGATGGGGACTTGAGTGGTTCTTTCCTTCTAAATCATTAGCAGCCTTTTTCTCCAAGTAGTTGTTGCTAAGTAAATGGCTTCTGCTCAAATGGAAAAGAAAAAAAACTCTGCAATGTTCATCATTATGACAGCAGAGGAAGGTTGGGGAAGAACTGGTTGGCTGGAAAGGCAGAGATAGACTGGGGTGCTGATCAGTGGCCAGCTGAGTATGAGCCAGGGTGTGTCCAGGTGGTCAGTAAGGCCAACTGCATCCTGGCTTGGATCAGCCATAGTGTGACAAAGAGGATGAGGGCAGTGATTGCCTCCTACTCAGCACTAGTGAGGCCGCACCTTGAATACTAGGTTCAATTTTGGGCCCCTGACCAAAAGAAGGACATTGAGGTGCTGGAGCGGATCCAGAGAAGGGCAGTGAAGCTGCTGAAGGGTCTGGAGAAGAGATTTTACAAGGAGTGTCTGAGGAAACTGGGGCTGTTTAGCCTGGAGAAAAGGAGGCTGAAGTGAGACCTTGGCACTCTCTACAGCTACCTGAAAGGAGATCAGTCTCTTCTCCCAGGTGACAAGCTCCAGTTACACCAGGGGAGATTTAGATTGGACAGCAGGAAAAAATTGTTCACATTCATTCACAAAAGGGTTTTTTGGTGTTTTGCTTTGCTTACTATTTGTGTAAGCAATTCAGTATTAAATCTGAGCAGTTTGCAGATGGCTGTAGAGAACAACTCTGGTGCCTTGTTCTCAGGAAATGTTTTGATCAGTCATATGTGATTTGATGTCATCCAGATAACACTTTAATGACAGTGCATTGTATCAAGTGCGTCTTCATGGGCCAGGAAAAAAAAGTTACCACGACAGAAATTGTTCAATAGCATCCAGACAGGGTGGGGGTGGTTGGGGAAGTAATCTACCAGAGGTTGGCAGTGTCTGCTAGCCAGCTTTCAATTGGAATGCTGTGGTACAGAAAAAGCCTGTGGGCTGTAACCCTGTTTTCTAAAGGAAGAAAAATCACACTGGGAAAAACACAAGAAGCCACAAAGACTTCTTCATCTGAGTTGAGAGGGGGAAGAACTTCTTTCTGTTTGTTCACTGCCTTCATTCCAGAAGGTGACTTTTCTTTTCCCTGGTGATCATAGATTCATAGAATCTTTCAGGCTGGAGAAGACTCTACCAATCTAGTGCTAAATCATGTCCCTCAGCACTGCATCTGTGCCTTATAAATACCTCCAGGGTTGGTGATTCAACCACCTCCCTAGGAAGCCTGCTCCAGTATGAGAACCTTTTCAATGAGAAAGGTTCTTCCAGAGTCCAACCTAAGCCTTCCCTGGTGCAACTTGAGACCATTTCCTTTCATCCTTTCACCTTTTGCTAGGGGGAAGAGACCAACTCCCTGACATCAGCCTCCTTTCAGGGAGTTGTAGAGAGCAAGAAGTTGTAGAGAGCCTCCTTTTCTCCAGACTAAACAACCCCAATTCCCTCAACTGCTTCTGTGCTCTGGACCCTTCTCCAACTTTGTTGCCCTTCTTTAGACACACTCCAGCACCTCAGTGTCCTTGGACTGAGGGACTCAAAACTGAATCCAGTATTTGAGGTGCAGCCTTACCAGTGCAGAGGACAGTCACTGCCCACGTCCTGTCACTATTGCTGCCACAGGCCAGGATGCTGTTGGCTTTCTTGGCCACCTGGGCACACACTGGTTTATATCAGCCAGCTGCTGCCAACACTCTGAGATCCTTTTCTGCTGGGCAACTTTCCAGCCACTCAGCCCCAAGCCTGGAGCCTTGCATGGGGTTGTTGTGACCTGAGTGCAGGACCTGGAACTTGGCTTTGTTAAACCTCATCCCACTGGCCTCAGTCCATTGAGGCAGTCTTAAGTCAGACTGAAAAGTTGCACATTTTTTGCCTGGTATGATGCTGGCTGATGCCTTTTTCTCAGGTCCATATGACTGAGAAGATGGAGCTAGCTAGCAACAGAAGCTGTATGTGAGCAGCAGGAGCATTTGTGTTCCAGGGCCCACTCACAAATGCCCTCTGAACATTCAGAGGCTTTTTCCTTTTTTGAAAATTCCATGTTTAGGTATCATGCATTTTATCAGAGGAAAGGGAGATTTTCACTTCTCTGTAGGCATTTTAGCAAGGTTTGAGAGTTTCCCTAGCTGCAGTCTAAGGCAGCACAACAGACTAAGGTCTGCAAGTTGCATGTTCAGAGTGTGGCTCATGATACAAATTTCTGCTGCTTGCTCTTTTTCAGAGCATCCTTCATGAGTAAAACTGTGCGGTATGGGAAGGAGCTTCATAAATTTGTCATCTGGGACACAGCTGGTCAGGAACGGGTGAGTTTCACTTGGCAGCTCATCTTTGTTATCCTGGTTTCTTTTAATGTGTTGCTGGAGGTTTTCTAAACCCTTCATCTTTGGAAGACACTCTGCTGGTGATTTTGGGTGTCCTGCTTCTCCTATCCTTAGCCCTTCCTGCTGTATCACCCCCATAAACCCCTTTGATTCTGTCCCCAACCCCCGCTGAAGCACATGCTTTGACCCCTATTCCTACAACCTAAACCATGGTTCTCATGGTGAAGAGCATGGTAGACCAGTGCCTGAAACAGTTGGCATTCTGTGATTTCTAATGTTAGGGGTTGGAAGTGACCTCAAAAGATCACCCAGTCCAACCCCTCTGCCAGAGCAGGATCACCTACAGCAGGTCACACAGGAACATGTCCAGTCAGGTCTTGAATAGCTCCAGAGAAGGAGACTCCACAACCTCTCTGTGCAGCCTGTGCCAGGGCTCTGTCACCCTCACAGTGGAAAAAGTTTCTCCTTTCTGCTCCAGCTTGCACCCACTGCCCCTTGTCCTATCATTGGACATTGCTGAGCAGAGCCTGGCTGTGTTCCCCTGACACTTGTGCTTCACATCTTTCTAAACATGAGTGAGGCCACCCCTCAGCTTCCTCTTCTCCAGGCTACAGAGCCCCAGCTCCCTCAGCCTTTCCTCATAAGGGAGATGTTCCACTCCCTTTACTAGGGAATTCAGGAGAGCTGTCTTAACTGCTTCCATGGGTCACATAAGCATGTGTTGGGGAAAGACCCAGGGGTTACCACCACTGTTATCCATGTTACATGACCTCATTGATGTAGTCCATGCTCTACTACTCCATGAGCACTACTTATCCCACAGCTTGGGAGCCTCTCCTTGGCCACATCTGGGCATTTACATACCCTGTTCCTCTCACCTCTGCAGCAGTGGCTGCCAACAGACAGAAAATCAGTGTGGAGAGAAGCAGAGGCAAAACCTAGAAGTGTCACCAGATTATCCTGACACATAAGCTGCTCAAGCAAGAAGTGGTGCAGGGAGGGATACAAAATTCCTGACATTCTCAGCTGGCAAAGAGTGAACAGAAAAATGTTGTGCATGAAAGCCACTATCAGATTCCATTCAGCTTTCCTTGTGTGATTGATGGCAGAGACTCCAGTTCACAGGATTTGCAAGATGAATAAAGCAGGAAAGATCTTTCAGTACTTAAAGGAGACCTTAAAGAAAGGTGGGAAGGGACTTTTTAGCAGGGCCTGCTGTGACAGGACAAGGGGTGATGGTGTTCAACTAAAAGGCTGACAGGCTACAGGTTTGTTGAAGCTTGAGGGAAAAACACATCCACAAGCATCTTCTAAATGATTCATCATGCTTTAGACTCACTCTAAAAATAAGAACAGTAACAGGTTCACTTACTAGCTCTAATCCCACTGAAGGTCCTAACACCACATACAAGGAACCATCCTCAGGCTAACTTGAGCTGTGGGCTACCATCAGTGTCACCTATACAGAGCAGAATTCAGGCCATGTCTTGACTGCAGAAGTAGTGCAAGTCATTGGTAGCTGATGTTAAACCAGACTATCCTGAGAGGAGTTCAGAGGAAGCATCCATAAAGCTCAGTGATCAGGTTGCTTAGCTTAGAGGAAATGTCCCAGGCAAGACTGTGGCAAGGGCAGGCCCTCCTCTCAAGGAGCATTTTCACTCTCTGCCTTTGACACTGTGTCTGAATCACCAGGACAACTACTGCTACTCAGAAAAGAGGGGGCTATAAAGTGGTGTAGGTATCTCATCACTCAGCCTTTTCCTGGGAATCAGAGAATTGCTGTGATTAGAGTCCTTTAGGATCAGCAAGTCCAACTGTTAACCCAGGACTGCCAAGTGCACCACAAAGCCCTGGCCCTCAGTGTCACATCTACATGTTTTTTGAACGCTTCCAAGGATGGTGACTCCACTGCTGCTCTGGGCAGCCTGTTCCAGGGCTGGATAATACTTTCAGAGAAGAATTTCTTCCTAAATCTCCCCTGGTGCAGCTTGAGGCTGTTTCCTCTTGTCCTATCACTTGCTCCTTAGGAGAGGTGACTGACCCTCACTGGCCTCCAACCTCCTTTCAAGAAGTTGTAGAGAGCAAGGAGGTCTCCCCTCAGCCTCCTTTGCTCTAGACTACAGAACCCCAGTTCAATGGAGCAAAAGAGCCTACAGCTCTAAGTGATCCTGTCAAGATTTAAAGTGGCCTCGAGTCATTGAGGCTTCATCTCTTAAACAAAATTAAAAATCCTGGAGTTCAACACAGTGAACTTAAAAAGGGCAGAGATAAATTGTCCTGCCCTACAAACACAGCCCTCAGGCTCCCTGACTATTTGCTCTGATATTTCTCAGCTGGCAAAATGGAAAGCTGGCAGCCACCCAAGGCACTCACACAAAGCATTGTAATTAGAAGCTACTTAGGGCACCATGAAACCAAAATATATGCTAATAAAAACGTCATTAACTAACTTGTGAAGAGACTTCTCTTAGAGGAGGGAGGCTTTGCTAACAAGAAGGTAATTGTGGTACTTTTGAGTCCTGAAATCCTTTGCACCAATTTAAAGCTGATGAGGAAGAAGTGAGATTAAGGGGGGAAAGATAAGATTAAGGGGGAAAAAGTGAGACTAAGGGAAAAAAATGAGGTTTGGAAAACAGTGGGGTGGAGGGAAAGCCACTCTGAGAAGCAGAGTGCAGCAAGCCTGTCTGACACCACACCAACACAAAGCCACAGACAGCAGTATGGAGGCACAGAACTTCTAGCAGGTGGATTTTGTTAATCATGCTGCTGGCTTAAGGTTCCCCCTCCACCCAAAAAAGGGAGAAGAAAAAACAAGACAGAAGGATTTAGAAACTCTCTCCTTTTATAACCAAGTACAATGTGAGTTTTCCACAGCAAGACCTGCTCACACCCTCTCCAGCATCTCCTTCAGGCTGTGTGCTGAGCATCTGGTCCCACCAGCACTGAGAGAGAAATGCTTTTGAGCTCCATTTTCTGTTTTGTTGTTGGCATTCTGCAGAAGTGACATTTGCTCATTATCTCCCACAAAATGGCCTTTCTGCTTCCTTCTCTACTCTGTCCACAATTCCAAAAGACACAGAAGAAAAAGAACACGGTCTCTGTTCTCCATTTGCGTCAGAAGTAACCTGTTCTCCATGACCACCCAGTGACTGGCTGCCCTGTATACTTAAGGGTCTTTTAACTAACCCACCCGCTCTCTCTGACAAGGAAAGGCTGATAGACCTGGGACTGTTTAGCCTGGAAAAGAGCAGACTGAGAGGAGATCTCAATGCTTATCAGTGTCTAAAGGGTGAGAGGCAAGAGGCTCAGGACAGATTCTTTTCAGTGGTGCCCAAAACCAGCACAAAGGGCAGCAGGCACAAACTGGAACACAAAAGTTCATCCTAATCATAAGGAGAAACTTCTTTCATATGAGGGTGCTGGAACACTGGAGCAGGCTGCCCAAGAGGTTGTGGAGTATCCTTCTCTGGAGAGATTCCAAACCTGGCTGGACATTGTAATCCTGCACAACCTGCTCTGGGTGACCCTGCTTTAGCAAAGGGGTTGGTCTAGATGATCTCCAGAAGTCCCTTCCAACCCCACCATTTTGTGTTCTTAACAGCTTTTAAACCTAGCAAGGGCCAGCATTCCTGAAAGCTTGTAAAGTTCCAAGTGGCTATCTGAACGTTAATTTAATGCCTCAAGGGGGTGCTGAGTGCTTCCAGCTGCCTTCTCTGAGCACCCAGAACACAGCTCCTTTGCACCCACGTGAATTTCCAGTTTCTCCTAGCTGACTGCAGGCAGCCAGGAGGCCTTCTGGATCTCACAAAGCATTGCTTAAATAAGAACTTGCAACTAACATCATGAGTGGTTTCTCTACACCCTCCAAGCTGGGAGTTTCTCAGTTTGTTGCCCAGAGAAACTCATGAAATAGAGGAGAAAACTCATGGAAAAGAAGTAGCTCACGAACAAGGATAACAGAAGTGCTGCAGTTGCTTCCCCCTGACCACTCTACCACGGGTAAGGTTTGAGCTTTAACATCAGTAGGGCTTCAGTTAAATCTCACACAAGGCTCTTTTGCTGTGAAGGTTCCACATCAGTACAGATCAGACACAGCAACAGCTGGGGGAACACAGAGCACCTCAGCTCCAGAATGAGCACAGGCAAGTCCTATGCTTGGCCTCATCTTGAGGAGAATGAAGGCAGAAGGCGGCAATGTTGAAAGAGCAGGAGGTCCTAACACTGTTGTCAACAGTTTAGACAACAGAGGCAGCAATGAGATTTCCAGATTTTAGAGGTGGAACATAAAAGCCTCAACTAAAAAAGGCCCTTCCTAGAACAAGGGAAGACCAACAGGTCTCAGAGCAGAAAGATGTTTATTAGTACACTCTGAAAACAGCAATAGGCCCAGAGATTGGAGTAGGCTGGAAGTTTTGGGTCATCACTGTTGTTCAGAGAGTAATATCAATTAATAGGGGGAGACATTTGATCTTGAGTAGTAAATCAGAAGGAGCAACACAAGACAAGGCAACCAAAATCCTAGCTATAAAGTAAAACTGAATAAGATGTTGAGGAGCATCATGTGTTTAGCTGCAAAATGGGACTTGAAGCAGTATGGACCTCACCTTGGGAAGCTTGTCTGCTTCTGTAGCTAGAGCTCAGTGCCCATCAACTTCGCTGTATCACTCCAGTTGCCTAGAGTGAAGGACTGGGAATACATCCTGCAAGCACTGAAGATGAACCAGTATCTGAAGGGGACCTACAAGAGGGCTGGGGAGGGACTATTTACAAGGTCTTGTAATGACAGGATCAGGAGTAATGGGTTTAAACTGGCAGGGGGGAGATTGAAACTGGATGTTAGGAGGAAGTTCTTTCCAGTGAGGGTGGTGAGGCACTGGAACAGGCTGCCCAGGGAGGCTGTGGCTGCTCTCTCCCTGGAGGTGTTCAAGACCAAGTTGGATGAGGCCTTGAGTGACCTGTTCTAGTGGGAGGTGTCCCTGCCTATGGAAGGGGGTTGGAACTGGATGAGCTTTGAGGTCCCTTCCAACCTAAACCATTCTATGATGGTCTCTAGCTGAAAGAGGTTACAATTCATGATTCCACAGGGAAAAAAACTGCAACATAACTTCTCTGTAACAGATTCTGAGCAATTTATGGGGTTTGTGGTGGTCACTGCACATCCCCTGGACACAAGACAAAAAGGAAACCAGATGTTTGAAAAGGGATGAGCTTAGCAAAAGTTGAGAGGAAGCATAAGGGCCTAGATAGGAAGGATGGATTTTTGTGTCCAAGGATCAGACCTCAGTCACAGATTTCCTGCCTCATGTGAGGCATCGTTTAGCTCGGCAAATATGACTTTATTAATATTCACCTACTTGGAAAAAAGGCCTTGAGAGCCTTAAGACTGTGTATGAAAGTAGATTAATACTTGCAGCTAAATGTCAAGAGCTGAGTTTTATTATGTGCTAGGGAGCTAAAAGAAAAGGGGGGGGGGAAGAAGGTAGTAAGAAGAATGTGGTAGCTTAGGAAAGGGAGAAAATAAGCCAGGAAACTCAAACCCTGGGAAAGAAAGCTGAACCTTTTCTACCTCTTGCAATAATTAGTCAGGTCCAGACCATGCAGAAATGGAATAAACAATATGCAAGGGAAGGAATTATGCTCTGCTATATGGTTTTCAAGATCTGTTTTCCCATCATAAATAATGTTTTGAACTGCTGAGAGTCAACAGATTTCATCAGGACCATGTTACATCATGCTGCAGAGTGTAAATAAAAGCCCAAGTATTTCCTGCACTTAACAGGGTAAAAAAAAACCTTCATTGCCTGCAATTCATTTGGATGGATCAGGAGTGACATTGCAGCCTGTGTAAGCATCTCCTTTTAACCCAGCCTCACGTGAGCATGGCTGTTAGGCTGTGAACAGGAGCAATGTGATTTCACAAGGCACTCTGAAGGTATTTTAAAGTTTGTCTATTTCTTTTGAACTGCCCAAGATAAATGTGGGTTCCCAGAACACCAACCATAGCCTGGGCTGCATCCCCAGCAGTGTGGGCAGCAGGTAGAGGGAGGGGATTCTGCTCCTCTGCTCTGCTTTGCTGAGACCCCACCTACAGTGCTGGGTCCAGCTGTGGAGTTCTCAGCACAAGAGAAACATGGACCTGTTGGAACAAGTCCAGAGGATGGCCACAAAGATGATCAGATGGGCTGGAGCACCTCTGCTAAGAAGGCTGAGAGATTTTGGGTTGTTCAGCCTGGAGGTGAGAAGGATTTCAGGAGACCACCTTGCAGCCTTTCAGTACTTAAAGTGGATGATAAAAAAGATCATAAAATCTTAGAATCATAGAATGTCATGGACTGGAAGGGACCTTGAAAGCTCATCCAGTCCAACCCCCTTGCCAGAGCAGGATCTCCTATACCAGATCACACAGGAATGCGTTCAGGCAGGTTTTGAGTATCTCCAAAGAGGGAGACTCNCTCAGGCTCTCCTCATAACAGAGATGTTCCATTCCCTTCAGCATCTTTGTGGCTCTGTGCTGGATTCTCTCAAGCAGTTCTATGCCCTTCTTGAACTGGGGGGCCCAGAACTGGGCACAGTACTCCAGATGTGGCCTCACCAGGGCAGAGTAGTGGGTCAAGGAAACCTCTCTTGACCTACTAGCCACAGCCCTTCTAATCCACCCCAGATGGAGAGGAACTTTCCACAAGGACATGTAGTGATAGGACAGGGAGTAATGGCTTTAAACTGGAAGAGGGTAGATTTTAGATTAGATATGAGGAAGAAGTTATTTACTGTGACAGTGGTGAGGCACTGGAACAGGATGCTAAGAGAAGCTGTGGATGTACCATCCCTGGAAGAGTGTCCAAGCTAGGTTGGATGGTGCTTTAAACAACCTGGTCTGGTCGTTGGTGTCTCTGCCCATGGCAGGGGGGTTGGAACCAGATGATTTTCAAGGTCCTTTCCAACCTAAGCCATTCTGTGAGTCTGTGATATTGAGAGGATCAAGGAGATTTGGCTTGGCCATTCAGATGCAACTTACTTAAAGAAGAATGGGAATGAAATTAGTCAAATAGTTACAGCTGTCAGGAAGCAAATCTTGTGGTGCTGTGCACCTGCAGATGCTTGAAAAGGAACCCTGTGGAAAAATCTTAGCTGAATTCAGCTGTAGATGTGAAAAGGTGAATAATTCTTACTGAGCTCTGCCTGACTGCTTACTCTCGGCATCCTTACCCTTTCCAGCCATGTTTGTAGGCAGAATTGTCATCCTTTAGCAGCAAATTCTATTCTTTACAGTCTGGGGTCATAGAATGGTAGAGTTATTTAAGTTGGCGTAAGCCTTTAAGATCACTGAGTCCAATCATTACCCCAGCACTGCCAACTCCACCACTAAACCATGTCACTTAGCACCACGTGTGGATGCTTTTTAAACACTTCCAAGGGTGGTGACTCCAGCAGCCTGTTCCAGGGCTTCACAACCCTTTCAGGCAAGAAATTTTTCCTGATGTCCAACCTAAACCTCTCCTGAATGGTAAAAGCAACTGAAGAGAGGAGTTGTAGGGGGTTGTTGTTGATTTTTTTTTTCCCCCTCTTGGCTGTGTGGAGTTTGGAAGAGTCAGCCCTGCTGTGGCAGTAAGCCAGCACTGGGGTGTAGCACTCCAAGATGGTGCAAAGATCTGCTGACATGAATGAGTGTTCCCTGGTGTGCCTGGCAGATTGAATGAGTCCAAGCTGTCTTCAGCAGCATTTGTCAGCTTCTCTATAAAGAGGCAGGAGTGGTATTTTTTAATTTGTCTTTTCATTTGAATTCTGTTTTGCTTTCTAAACCAGCATCACATCAAAACATGGCTTGCAAAGACTCGCACTAGCACAGCTTGGGTGTGATTTGTGATTTTTTGTGTTCCTTTCAATTTGTTTTCCTCTTCAAACTATTGTGATCTGGCTATGCTGGGTGGGTTTCTTCTTCCCCATTCTGTAATGTTAGAACAGAGCAAATGGGAAGAGCATTTACCTCTGACTAAATGCACACTCCTGTGATGACCTTTTAGTGCTGCCCAGAGAGGTTGTGGAATCTCCTTCTCTGCAGACTTTCCAAACCCGTCTGGATGCATTCCTGTGTGAATTACCCTAGGGGATCCTGCCTTGGCAGGGGGGTTGGACTCAATGATCTCTGGAGGTCCCTTCCAACCTCGAAAGTTCAGTTTTCCAACTGGATGTGTTTTGTGATTCTGAGATGCACAGCCATGGGGCATCTACCACTCCCTGAAAGGAGGCTGTAGTGAGGTGGAGAAAGTCTCTCCTCAGTCTCCCTTTCTCCAGGCTAAACAACCCCAGTTCTCTCAGCTGCTTCTCACCAGACCTCTTCTCCAGACCCTTCATCAGCCTTGCTGCCCTTCTCTAGACTTGCTCTGGCCCCTCAATGCCCTTCTTGTGCTCTAGACCCCTCAGAAGTATCATGGGGAAAAAAACCCACAAACCAAACCAAACGGTATGGGGCTGGACCTTGATAAATTTTTGCCATGAGTTAGAGATGTGGCTATCTGTGCTGGTGGGAGCTGTTGGATGACTGTTTGGGGTTTATGTTTCCCTGGTGACCCAAGCTGATGTGAGCTGCTTGTAGGCAGAGGTGATACCTGCTCTTGGCTGCAGGTTATGGGCAGGCTGACTCCTCAGCAAGTTGGGCCTGGGGTCTGGGCATTCATCTGGCAGAGCTGGTGGTGGCTGCCCGAGCACTGTAGGTGGCCCTTCTTAAGAATCAGAGCTGTTCTCATGCCAAATCTTAAACTGCTCCTGTTTTTCCTGATTTCCTTGGGAATTACTGAGCTATAAATGTGAGGTTACTGAGACTGTAATTTATAATACAGAAGGCAGTCCAGTGAGATTTAATTTTGTGACCTATTTTTTTTTGTGTGTCACTTGGTTTGGGCATCCGTCCCACATTTGCTCCTTGGCAGGTGAAAAATGTGCACATTAGGATTTTTTATCCCTTCAATTAATTTTGCATGACCTTCTTTATCCAGGTAATCAGGCCAGGAAAAGGTTCAAGAGCTTGTGAGCACTGATTCAGAAGGTAAAAAGAAAAAGAAAGAATTTCTCCCCCCAAAAATATATCAGTTAACATAATCGAGTCATATTTTTACTGCTGTGGAAAATCCATGCTCAGAAAACACATTTGTGTGTCTCGTACTAGAGCATGAAACTTGCTCAGAGCTACAGTTTTTAACTCCTCTTATAGTCATAGAATTGTTTTGGCTGGAAATGACCTTCAAGATCATTGAGTCCAACCACTATCCAACTCTACCAAGGCTGATGCTAAACCATGTCCCTCAGCAGCACATCTCTGCACCTTTTAAACACCTCCAGGGATGGAGATTCAATCACCTCCCTGTGGAGCCTGTTCCAGTGTTTTTTGAACCCTTTCAGTGAAGAATTTTCTTCCAATACCCAAACTAAACCTCCTGTGGTGCACCTTGAGGCCATTTCTTCTCATCCGATTACTTTCCACCACGGAGAAGAAACTCACCCTCAGCTCATTCCAACCTCCTTTCAGGGAGTTGTAGAGAGTGAGAAAGTCTCCCTTCAGCCTCCTTTTCTGCAGACTAAACAACCCCAGGTCCCTCAGCTGCTCCTCATCAGCCCTGCTCTCCAGACCCTTCACCAGTTTCATTGTCCTTCTCTGGACATGCTTCAGCACCTCAATATCCTTCTTGTGGTGAGTGGCCCAAGACAGCCCAGTACTCAAGCTGTGGGCTCACCAGTGCTGAGGGGGCAATTGCTTTGTTGCTGGCGTTATTCCTGATACAGGCCAGGCTGCTGCTGACCACCTGGGCACACTGCTGGCTCCTGTTCAGCCAGCTGTTGATCAAATCTTGATTCCTTCAGTGTTGCCAGGAGATACTTCCTGCTTTTTCTCTAGACAGCAGTGATTTCTTGTGACTGGGATAGGGTGTAGCAGCATATTTGCTCATGAGATTGTGCAAAAGGAATTTAATTTTGGGTTTATTTGATATTCTGTACTGTGGTAACTGATAATAGTTGTTCCTAGTGTACTGTCAGTGATTATTAAACCATTCCAGAGGACCGTTTTCCTCACAGACCACAGGGAGTTGCATTAAGATGCATTGTAACCTCCTTTGGTCACTTTGTCCAGTGGGAAATACGAAATTCTGGGTGTCAGGTTTATGGAAATGGCATTGTAAATTTGCATGCCAGATCATGGAATCATAGAATGGTAAGGTTGGATGGGACCTCAAAGATCATCTAGTTCCAACCCCCTGCCATAGGCAGGGACACCTCCCACTAGTACAGGTCACTCAAGGCCTTGTCCAACCTGGCCTTGAACACCTCCAGGGAGGGAGCAGCCACAACCTCCCTGGGCAACCTGTGCCAGTGCCTCACCACCCTCACTGCAAACAACTTCCTCCAAACATCCAGTTTAAACCTCCCCTCTGCCAGTTTAACCCATTGCCCCTTGTCCTGTCATTGCAAGACCTTGTCAATAGTCCCTCCCCAGCCTTCCTGTAGGCCCCCTGATGAAATTGATCATTTGACATTAAAACCCCTCTGAAGCTACATGCCCAAATACTGACAAAATGTTCTCACAGACTGGCAGAGGTTGAAAGGGATCTCTGGAGGTCATCTAGTCCAAATCTCCTGATAAATCAGTGTCACCCACAGCAGGTTGCCCAGAATCATGTCTAGACAGGTTTGAAACCTCTCCAGAGAAGGAGACTCCGCAGCCTCTCTGGGCAGCCTGATTCAGTGCTTCAGCACCCTCAACAGCAAACAATTTTTTCCTTATGTTTAGGTAGAGCTTCTTGGGTTCCAGTTTGTGCCATTTGCTCCTTGTGTTGTCATTGGGCACCACTGAAGAGTCTGGCCCCATGCTCTTGCCCCTCTCAGGCTGCACTTTTCCAGGCTAACCAGCCCCAAGTCTCTCAGCCTCTCCTCCTCGCAGAGATGTTCCAGTCCCCTCAGCATCTTTGTAGCCTCTGCTGGATTCTCTCCAGTAGTTCCCTGTCTCTCTTGAACTGGGGAGCCCAGATCTGGACTGAGTACTCCAGATGTGTCCTCACTAGGGTGAGAGGAGTTTTCTTCTCTGAAAAGGCCTTACTGGTAAAATACTCCTGTGGGATTGTGAAAGAGGAAATAACTGTCCTGTCAGCTGAGCAATAAATACATTTTCAGTAGAGTGTGGAGGTCGTACTTAGATGTTCACAACAACTACTGACCCCGAGTGCCTTTATGAGCTTAGCTTGTTCTCCTGTTGCCTTCCCTGTTTCCAAGATGTGAGGAACTGGAATGTTTAAGTAGATGATTTTGGTCTTAAGTAGCTGAGGAACCAGATTCCTCCTGCATGATGTGCATCTGGTCTCTGTTTTTTCTGTTCCTCGAACAAGGAGCAAATCAGAGTTTGACATTGTTTGGCCTTTGTGTCACTGAAGTGGAACACACATTGAAGTGAATTGATGTCCAAAAACATTTCAAAGGAAGGTTTCTTTCTTTCTGCATGTTACCTGCACTGATTTGAAAAGATTGTTGCTTCCATTATAGGAGAAAAGGAGTGACACTGCCAGTGGCAGTGGACTGTTCCAGCAGAGATGTGTGCGATGGAGTTCTGTGGGTGCAGAGCTATTTAAGTGTCGTCTAAACCAATGTGAATCTGACTTCCAAGGGCTCCTTCCTCCTTTTTCTCAGCCATGCTTTCCCACCACTTCTTTTCAGCTGAGCCTGAGGGTTATCTGATGCACAAGCTGGTTTGAGAATTCAGCTAAAAAATAATCCTACTCTAAAAAAATCATGAAATCACAGAATTCTTTAGGTTGGAAAAGACCTTTAGGATCATCAATCTGAACCATTAAGCCAGCACTATCAGGTCATCACTGAACCACATCCCTCAGCACCACAGCTACACAGCTTTTAGATCCCTCCAGGAATGGGAACTCCACCACTTCCCTGGGCAGCCTGTTGCAGGGCTTTACAACCCTTTGGGGAAGAAAATTTTGCTAATATCCA
>WBNM01046203.1:282178-319104 GCA_013399055.1 Ramphastos sulfuratus | reverse complement strand
GACATCCTCTGATCCTGTGATTTGCTCCTGCACTCCTTCCAGATCCTCGCAGGGGCTAATGACTGAATCAAGCCTTCCTTTGCCTGGGTTACTTAACCCCACCTGGGCATAATAAATGGGAAATCCCTAGCACACTCTACAATATTTGTAGCACTGGGACACTTTTACGACATTATTACAACTGGAGCATTGTTGTACCTTGTACAAGGAATTTTCTCTTGATATTCTGCCTGGGTTTTACTTATTTTCTTACCATTGCCTACAGGTTTGCCTCTGTTGGCTTAAACTAGACATTTCTGTTTCTCTCTAGTTATTTATGTGTTTGAAGATAGTTATCATATACCTACTTAGTAATTTTAAATCAAGCAGCCATATTTAGCTCTTTTTCATCTTCTACTCGTAAATCATCCTGCCCTGGTCTCCTTTGCCAAAGCCAGGAATGTTTTCCTATAGGTCCAGAAGTGAAATATGCCTCTGCTACTAAATAGCTTCTATCTGATTGCAGAGAGGAAGAGAAGGGGGGAGAAAAAGGATTCAGAAATTACAAGAACAGGAAAGCTGAATATCCTCCAGCAGGTAAAACTCCCACGAGTCCAGAGCCTCATGTCTTATGTTCCCAGCTTCAAAATCCTTGCAGAACCTTAGAACTAAGCAACCAGGTATCAAAATACCCAATAAGGCACCTAATCACTCATGTCACTGTTGACCCTTGCCACCTGAGATCAGGGCATTTCCTTCCTTGCACTTTCTTAAATGTGTTTTTAATCTGCTTAAATTGCATGACAACATGGCACAAGGTAAATGGGTTTGTGACCCAAGTGATTTTCAAAAGGCTTTATTACAAAGGTGGTTCGTTCCCATTCGGTCAGTGAAAAGAACTGGGCCACATCTTGCCTTGACCTCATCAAAACACTAAGGGAAGAATACATGAGACCCCAAAACAATATTCTTATGTTGCTGACCATGCAACTCCCTCCACATATCTCCAGACCTCTGCTGTAGGAGCAACCAGACTGTCCTGTCCTTTGAGCAACAACGGTGCTGCCCTAGGACAGTGCTGCTGTCACTCCATGGATGAACAAACCTCTCTAGGAGGCAAAAGTGTTTCTGCATGGCTCTGCCAAAGCCCAGAGCACCTAGACACAGACTCACAAAGCTGATGCTTGGGTCACTTCTGACCTTCCATCCTCAACTTTCTTGTGGGATGGCAGGTAGGGAGCAGAGTTTCCAGGGTAATTATTCTGTAAAACAAACCACTCTGTATTTCCTTTTTTTTTTTTTTTTTTTACTTTTTCTCTTTCTCCTTTTTTACAAGAGCTAATGCACTGGATTTCCTCATGCATTCAGCCAAACACTGCAGTACAACTCCACAAGACAAAACAAGGCTTTTTTTCTTTCTTAATACATTTCTCCCACTGTTCACTTGTTTATTGGACTCAGTCGCTCTCATCAAGCCAAACCTGGCATGACTAACTCTGATCCCACGTTCAACAAAATCACTGCTGTGTTTATATATCCAGGGGGACTTTTCAGAGGGGGAGAAAAGCACCTCCAGTATGTTAATTCCCAAGGACTCAACGATTAATGAACTAATCTTATTACACGTGCCGGGGGCGGAATCCTGGTAGGTGAAACCTGAGCTAATGAATTAAAGCCCAAAAACTCCTTTGGCTGCATAAACGTGCTTTTAATTTTAGCTAACCTTTCAATAATAATCCTTCAGGATTTTTTTTCCATGATGCTTATGCTTTCTGAAGATATGTGACTCCTCTTGGATACAAGCTCCTTTGTTATTTTATTTCTTGGAAATATTTAGCTACGTCCCAATAACTTTCTTGTTAAAAGTGTATTTGCTTTTCCCGTCCTGAAGGTTGTAGTGGAGTTTTCCTCTCTCTATGGAAGGCCCTTGGCTTTTTACTGAATTTTTACTGCTGGGAGTAAACACAGAATAGGAGAAATGTTTGCCATATGTTGACATAATGGTCACATTGTGGGAGGGGAGTAGAGAGGAAGGCTGGCCCCCTGACATCATAGTAGAAGTGCCCTTTCTTCACAGTTAGAAGTAGGTAAATAAATTATGGTAAATAAAAACCAACTTGAACTTTCACTAAGGACTTCAAAGACAACCTAAATCCCATGTGACTGCAGAAGCTGAAAAAGGTTCCATTAGCATTCCACATGTTTAGAGACACTGGTCAGAAAGACACTCTCATTATGAGCAACTTAAACTCACACAGGGACTCCCCAGAAAAGTCACTTTCTCCTGTGAATACCTTAGATGCCAGATTGGGCAGCGGTAGAGGAAACAGAGGCAGAGATCTTCCAAAATCTGTCAACCCCATTCCTGGATCTCTGCACTTTCTGTTCAGTTCAGCAGTCTCCTTTTATTTCCTGTTTGTGTGTTGTCCATGGTAATGTACACAATACTCTCTTGGCACTTCTGATGACTCCCATAATAAATGATGACTGATCTAAGAACTTGTACCAGAATATATTGGCTGAGTTACCTGCTGCTGCGGTCTTTCTTTGGAACCTTATACCAGTAGCGTCAATGAGGCTTTAATATTTTACGACACAATACAAGTTGTGAGCAGTAAACATGAACAGTCCTTTACCTCAACCTGAACCATCAAAAGGATGAGCGAGGGACCAATAACTATACCTCCACCTAGGTGAGAACCAAAACAATTCCAAAAATTCCTCTGCAGACAACTTTCCTAGATGACTACTGTCATGTAAAACACCAGATGGCCAGGAAGAATATGAACAACCTACTTGGGGAGAATCCATGGAGAGATCTGGTCAAACTTGGGAAAGGAAAGTTCTTCATGCCCTTTCTAAACTACAGTTTCACCCTGAGATAACCAACTCCACGTAAACCATTTCCTTTTTCTTCTTCAAACACAAGCAGTACAACTTTTCCTCACAAACAGACCCCACTTCTCTGAAACCCACTCTGGTGAAGTGGATGCACAATCAGCCCATGTTCTTAATTCCATTTTGATCTACTTAACCCAGTTGGATCACTTACACTTATTTTACACTTCCTGGCCATGATTTTCAAGCACTTATGGAGTTCTGCAGCCCCATTTATCAAGAGTGGGAGATGACAGGTGGCATCTTTTGGTCAGCCATCAGATAATCAAAATGCTGTGATGACCTCAGGGATGCTTAGACAGAGAGAGGGGAGGGAAGTGCCAAGGGAGCAGGTATGTGAGTGATAAGTGCATCCATTGAGATTCTGTTAAAACACCCACACTTTCACTGCTTCAATGAGGTCTAAACCACTAATTCACTCATTTGAGAGGAAAAACTTCACTCTTTTCCAGAACAAAGCACTCATCACTGTATGTGATGGCATAAACATTCAGAGAACAGTGAACATGCAAAATCCCCAAGCTGCCTCTGAGCACCTTTCTGGCAGCAGGGCAGACTTGGCTTTGCCACCAAGCTCTGGTGTGGCCCTCAGCAAGCTACATCATAGAATCATGGAACTGCTGAAGTTGGAGAAGATCTTTGAGATTATCAAGTCTAACTGCTCACCTATCATGCCAATCCCACCACTACTACTAAGCCACCACCACTAAACCATGTCCCTAAGCACCATATCCATACATCTTTCAAATATCTCCAGAGATGGTGACTCCACCACCTCCCTGGGCAGCCTGCTCCAATGCCTGAGAACCTTTTCTGTGAAGACATTTCTCCTAATATCCAACCTGAACCTCCCTGGCACAACTTGAGACCATTTCCTCTTGTCTCATCACTTGCTGCATGCAAGAAGAGACCGACCCTCACCTCACTCCAATCTCTTTGGACATAGTTGTAGAGGACACTGAGGTCTCTCATCAGCCTCCTGTTCTGAAGGCTAAACAACCTCAGCTGCCTCAGCCATTTCTCACAAGATTTGTGTTCAAGGCTCTTCACCAGCTTAGTTGATCACCCTCCCTGCATTCAGTTTGTCTTCCTTGCCCATGTAGTCAGAATAGCACTACCTACCTGAGGCCACAGGAATTTCAAGATACTACCACATTATGAGCGTTCATAGCTTTAAAAAGCCTTACTTCAGGCTAAATGCTGCCCCACAGATGTGGGGTTTTGCTTCAGAATAAGGGAGGTCTATCCTCATGGTCTCTCTGCTGCTTACTCTACAGCAAAAGTCTTCAGTAAACTATTAAAATATGCCTAAAGGAAATGGAGGGGGAGCAGGAATGGATGTCGTAAGGGATTCCTCTGACATGACATACAAGAGCCCAAAACACTACTGCCTCTCTCAGATGGGCAGCACCAGAGACGACTCCACAACCCCAAACCAGGCAAACCCTGTCTCAGTGGCATGACTTCACCAGACTGAGCTCTGGCAGTGCCGAGGAAACCACCTCACTCAGCTGCAACCCTCTCCCCCTTACACATGCTCCTTTTCCAATCATGTCATTAGAAAATATCACTGCTAATGATATGCCTCTGCTGGTGAGGTTTGCAAGTAATTCTTCCAGACAGGATGGCAGGGGATGAGAGCACCCACCCCGAGCCCTCCTCGTGGGCACTGCATGGGGAGAAGGTGGTTTGTATTGGCAGCCCTGAGCCCCTCATGCCAGGGAGCAGCGGGAGGAGGATGGCGACCTCACTAAACACAAGCAGAGGCTTTGGCAGGCCAGCAGCAGCCAACCTTCCTCCCAAGACGCATACACGGGTTTATCCCACATGCTGCCATCGGCCATTCCAGCTATTTTCCCCTCTCAGGCCTCCCCCCTCCACCAGCTCCATAAAATAATACATAAGTATGTGATACCTCAGGAGCTGGACGGGGCGGTTGCGAGCGCAGAAACCGCTGCTTTGAGTTCTCTGGAAAAAGGGGTTATAGATTCTATATTTAAATAAAGGTTAGAACAATAAAGCAGCAGGGTTTTTCCACAGTAACTCTCACCTCTCAGACAGCAAATGCTGAGTAACCCCTCGGCCCTCCTCGCCTGCTCCCTCCCGCGCCCTGGCCACAGGGCTCCGGCTTCCCTCGTGTTTACTGAACGTCTGCAGCAAAGCTGGGACAAGCCGCAGGGCTGCTGGCTTTCGGAGCCCGTTCCACTTGTCACCGCGTTCGTCACCAGGGCAGAGGGGCTGCTCCAGGCCGGGTTGGCGGCACTTCCACCCGCCTCCAGCCGAGCCGGGGCACGGCGAGGGATCGGTGCAGGCGCGAGGGGGTACTGCCTATTTTTAGGCAGCAGGAGTTTCCACGAGGATTCTTAAATCTCTAGTTTCATTAGGGCGTGTGTGCTTTTTTAAGAACAGGTCATTTAAAATTGCGGTTGTGTCGCTCTGCTGCTTTCCCTTCCGCAGCGCGAGGCCTGCGATATAAATAACAAACCTATGAAACAAACCTGCGAGCCTGCCCTAAGACTGAAATAAGGCCTGGCCAGAAGGCTGCAGCTGGGCTGATGGACAAGGACTCTGGTAAGGTATGGCCCAGGGGTAGAGCAGCAGGGACTGGTGCCCAGTGCTCCCACTGGCACTGGCTGGTTGGTTCAGCAAGGGGCCTATGCCAGCTCGTGGCTATTCTTCCCAGGCTACAACGATGGTGGATTTACCCACTCGAGCCACTCACAGTGCAAACCTGCCTGTTTGCCATATGCATGTAACTTCTATACACTTCAAAATAAACAATAAGCATTAGAGTCAAGCTCTCGCACCAAGTCCTGTGACGCTCTCACTGTGGTCTTCCAGTTTTAAGTCTCACACAGCACTTAGGACTGTCCAGTGATTTGCCTTGTCAGCTCACTGGCATAGGCGCTCGTGCACATTACCCTCCTGACCCCAGAGCAACAATCTACCCCTCCCACCCTTTCTATTTTTTTTATTACCCCCCTCTCCTCAGCCTGACCAGGCTAAACTGTCTACTTACCGTTCCCCACACAGCAGCAGCAGCTGGGAGCATCTGGCATGGGACATATGGAATTTAATTTCCCGATATTTACATAGATTGAAACAATTCCGAGTCCAGACTTCAGAAGGCCTAATGCAGCAGACCTCAAGGCAAAAGCTTTCAGTTCGTTTTATTTTCCTCTTCTTCTTTTGGCGAACGAGCTGGGAATACCAGTTTAAAGTCTGCACGGGCTTTAGGAGGTTGAAAGATACTCAAGTCCTTGATCTATAAGGCTTACAGGGTAAATGCTGCTTTTTTGCTTCTGGGGAATCCAAAAGGACTTTTAAGAGCCCTAGCCACCTTAAAAATATCTTTTTTTTCAATGACCTTGACTGGATTTGAAACAGCCCATTTGAGAGTTTTGCACGTGTGGCTACAGATAAAAGTTTCTTTGTGAAAAAAAAAAATAAATAAAATAGCTAAAGTGAAATATTCAGTCATACAAAGGAGAACGACGAGGGATATGTCTAGCACTGACTGCAGGGCCAGTGCTGCTGCTGCTCTGCTGCTGTCGAGCACAGAGTTAAAACCAGGACACGCTCCTGAGCAAGACAGATGCTGTATGAAAATGGCAAAGCAAAACGTGGCTGAAACACTGCACTCCTCCACAACCAACAACAGTTGGTTGTCTTTATTTTGCCGGTCAGTTACCAGCCCAAATATTTCCAATAATTGCAGAAACAGAGACTTGAAAGGTGATGGAGTCCATCATCAACAAAGATTTGCCAGGGATGGCAGCTTTGCAAAATCCCTCTTGCAACAACACTTGAAGAGAATGGCTTAAAAATCCCACCTTATTTTTAAGGACATCCACAGCAGATTCACCAGTTAGAAAAGCAGATAGGATGGCTTTGTCTTCTGTACGGCTGTAAGTGACCAAATTCTTCAAATGGCAGTGGTGCAGACATGAATACCAGCAGTATCAGTCATGGAGCTCCTCCAACATACAGCATCCGAAGGGACCTCACACATTGATGTGCAATTTGCCAGTAAAATCCTGGTGGCTGAGCTAGAAAGAGACTATGGTTTCCTGGGAGAGTTCATCCAACAGAAAATATGCCTGCTGCTTGCTGCATACACATTTTTTAAGACAAAGGTAATTTTTTTTTTTTTTTTTGAGAGTGCAATCAGGACGAGACCAAAATAGGACTTGGATCTTCAGATTTAGATTCTAGGTTTAGATTTCTATGCTTAAAGCAGCAACCTGAAAACTTCCGTCAACCCTAAAGGCACCTCACTCGGTTCCTTTGAACTTCCCAAGCTCCTCTGGTTTTCCTTCTTTGCTTGCTCAGCTGTTCCATGAAAAACACTTAAACAACCTTGGAGTTACGGCTGGAACTCAGGTCTCCTACCACTGGCAAAGGCACTTTTTACAAGGCCTCAATTTTTTTTCCTCTCCCTTATCCAATGACTTCTGAATTCTTATTAAGAGACCAGTAAACCTAACTGCAGTGCTGGAAAACGCACCCAGTGGGAAGCAACCAGATCCATGGGCTGAGATCCTTCTGGAAAGAAGGAGATTTCAGCCTGAATTCTGCCAGGCAGAAGAGAAAACTGAATCCGGGTCTCCATCATCCTGAGTGAACACTCAGACACAAGGCTGTCATGTAAGAAAGGGCCACTTTGGGGCATCTGACCCATCATGAGACTTGGGTCTTCAGCCTTTTTCCCAAAAAAAAGCCAGTCTCTGGTAACTCCACTGTTCAGGTATGGCCAACAGCGTGGAGGGCTTGCAGTGCACAAGGCAGATCTCCACTTCTGCTGAATTACAGCAGCTGAGACTGGAAATAAGTCTGAAATCCTCACTCCTGATTGCTTATTTAGCTCGCTTGTTAAATCTGATTTTGTGCTTGTGTGCCAAAGGACCTCCTTCAGGAATTTAAAAACCCCAAATAACGCAGAGTGTTTTAATATTGGGTTCCTTCAACTTTTCTTACTCTATTTAGAGGATTTACTATACTTTTATTGCTATTGGAGAGCTGTATTCTCCTTATGATTATTTTACAGTGCTCTAGACAGTTGATCTGGATGCTGTCTTATTAACTGTACCAGGTGGTAGAAATGCCAATTATCCTCTTTAATATCAGTAATTCAGACTACATGGCAAGGCTGACCTCAGCATCTCTCATGTCCCAGGAGGAACTACATTATATCACCACATAAGGGGTCAGAGATGAGAGTGCTTTTGGCAAGGGGCTTTCATTGTGCAGATGAAAGCATCCTGATTAAAAATGATGCTTCCTGCATAAGGCTGCTGTCCTCACACTTTCCAAACCCACAAAAGATGCTTTCTAAAGTTGGGTAAAATGATCCCTGTGTGGTTTATGTAATATATTTGCTGTGTAGTTTTAGGGTTTTTCCAGGTTGAAAGACACTGTAGTATAGTCAGGCTCCAGGACAGGTTGTTGAGCATTCAGAAGTAATTGGTACTGAGAAGGGATAAAAAGATGGTGAGATGCCCCCAGGCTACTCTAAATTGAGCTTCAGAATTGGACCATGGGATTTATATTGTCTCTTCCAGCTTAGCTCCCAAACACTTTTTACAGCATTAATATATTTGTTCTCACAAATCCCTAGGAGGTAAGAATTTTAAAATGCAAACAAACCAACCAAGAAGTCAGAGCAAACCAACTCTGAGTGATGATGAACTTCTTTACTTTGAGGGTGATAGAGCATTGGAATAGGCTCAGAGCATTGGAAGAGGTAGTGGAGTCTCCATCTCTGACGTCATTCAAAACCTGTTCTGTGAAATCTGATCCAGGTGATCCTGCTCCAGTAGGGGTCATGGACTAGGTGATCTCCAAAGATGCCTTCCAACCTCTACCATTCTGTGATTCTGTGACTGTGAAGGCCTCCACTCTCACTGCCTGATTTGGGATATATATTGGGATATATATTAAAGATAGCAGAATGAGGTCTCAAAATCAGGTTCTTTCCAAAGTATCTTATTTTTAGGACTCGAAAGCTGAATTGCTTCCTTTTGACCCTCAAACATGCATTAAACAGCCTGAAAATCTCAGCCAGAGACCCCGAAGGCCATCTGTGGTGGAGGAGGGAATGAAATGCCTGCCTCCTGTATCCGAGGCCCCTTACCACTTCCTCCCATAGCATCCTGCAGGATGTCACGCCAGCCCGGCCACTCACGCTGCATGGCGTCACACCACTGGAAACCCCAAGGCAAGGAAGGCACAATCAACCCCGAGGTATCCCCCAACATCCCCTGTTTGTCCAAGAAGGAGAAATTTGAGGCCAGCTTTCTGAAAGCCTTGAGCCCCAGAGTAGACGTGAAATGCAGCCTCTATTTTCACAAGTGTTCAGCACGCAGCCGATTGAGCTCTTCTGAAAATCTGGACCTTATTTAGAGGAGTAAATGAGAGCCAAGCTCTTTAAAAAACAGGGTTTAATAGAAATGTCTGCCGCCTCCTATTCTTAGGCCCCCTAAGTAAGTGGTGCTGGCTGTGGTGCAAGCTGCCAGTGCATGGCTGGTGAGTGGCTTTGTCATCCTAGAAGATCCTATGGGTTGCTAAAACGTTCATGAGATGCCAGCAGAAAAATGTGCACAGACAGGAAAGATAGGAAAAAAAAAATTATATATAAACAGCTTCATACTACAGCAAATGCTCAGGGAAAATGTTTGCACAGGTCCAGTGTGAACTGGTTAAAAGTCAAACCCAAGTATTGGTCTCCTGGCAGCTAAACCCCTATTACAAAATCCCATTGCCTCAGTTCACTTCGGAATTGTCTCAGCTACTCATTCCTGTATCAGTGGGAAATTTGGAAGCAACTTTGGATTTGCACTTTCCTTTTGATAAATGTATTAAAAATACCAATATAACAGCTTTTTATATCATAATAAAAATACATGGAGGATTAAATCCTGCCTAACTCTTGCTGACTTGGAAGCAAGTTTGCATGCTTTCCTCACATCCAGATTCTATTACACTAACTCTTAATGTACAGCTTTGCCAGAAATGTTTTTATTAGAAGAAATTGCACTTGGTCCAGAATGTGGCAGCAGGAATGATCTCTGGCATGCATGGTAACAGGCTTTTGTTCACCCATCTGAAATCTTTACATGGGTTATCTAATTTCAGTCGGAACTGACTTGAAAAACTGGCTTTTGGATCAGCAAGAGCTTGGACATGATTATAGGTAATGCTGGACTTTGGAAGTCTTGGACAATACCTTTTGGCCAGTAGAATATTGCATTATATCCCTCAGCTGGGAAGATTTCTACCAGAGTGTACTCACATTCACTCTTGACTTGCCTCCTCCTGTTACTAGTGTGTAGTCTATTCCTTAAAACAGTTTTTTGAAACCCTTTCCTTCCCAAAACAATTCAGCTGCATCTGGAATTGTGTTTTCTGTCCCAAGCAGCTTTTAAAAGTATTGATAATTTTGTGAGGGGCTTTGAAGCAGCAGCTGTGAAAGAGACTGGAGATGAAGAGATCGAACGGTTGACAGTCACTTTTATTGGCTCTCTTTGGAGTACTCCTTCATTTAGTCAATCAACCTCATACCTTTCCAAAGTGGTTTTTGGTTTTTGTTTTTTTTTCTGTGTAAACACCTTTGGTGTTATTCACAGTCAACAGAAAGTGAAGCACTGATGGTTCTGAAGAGTGAATTTTGACTGTTGCCTTCATCTTTCTATTAGATATATGTTAAACAAAGAGTACTGCAATCATACCCTTTGCTTTGCTGGAGGTCAGCAAAAGCCAAGGGAATCTATTTCCATGTGTCTGTGCAGTGATTCCTTGTGTCCCCTTTGGGGTCTGCAGCCAGAAGTCTACTGCCACTAAAATGAGATGGTTGCAATGCAAGACTGGAATGAACACAGTGCAGGACTCGGATCCCAGAATCACAGAATTAAGCAGGTTGGAAAAGACCTCTGAGATCATCGAGTCCAACCTATCACCTAACACCTTCTAATTAACTAACCCATGGCACTGAGTGCCTCATGCAGCTTCCTCTTAAACACCTCCAGGGATGGGGACTCCATCATCTCCCTGGGCAGCACATTCCAATGCCAATCCATCTACATCTTCTAGTTGACTGAATTCTGCACTCTTGAGGAGCACAGGTTGCAAGATTTGTAACTGCAAGAATCACACAGGGAGTTAAGATTAAAATGAAGGACAGATTGAGGTTTCTCAAGCCAGCTGAGAAAGCCTACGTCTCAATCTGGCTAGGTTCCTGAGCTGGTCAGGAGACACTTTAATTACATGATCAATACAGTTTCAAAGGAAGCAAAGAAGCCAAAATGACTCTGAGGGCACAAACAGCATTTGAAGGGTAAAGTGAAGTTCCATTGAAGAAAAGCATGAGATCTCTGATCTAAAGAAACCAGTCAATGTCTGCCCAGTCTCCCATGTGTCACGTTTAGAAATGCATCGAACAAACAACAGCCATCTGAACTGGAAGGGTGAAGACAATTATGCAAGAGCTTAGCATTTTCCCAGATCCCTGACAACCATCCAGACAAGAACCAGCAACAAGTTCATCCTGCTGAGGCAATGCAGGTGCCTGAAATGTGGCATTGCTTGTTGAAAAATCATGGGACTCTGTCACACAGAGCAAGGCTGGGAGATGCCTTGACCCCTTCCTCAGAGTGCTGCTTGCTTGGATAATTAATGAAGTTTTCCTTTTTGACTGAGAAATCTCTGGAGGCAATATCCCAAGGCAGATACTGCACCATGGTGCTGCAGCATTAAACACACAGCTTGTCCTGTCTTTACCAATTAAGGCAACATTCCATGACTACAGCCCATACAGCAGAGAAGACAAAGGACCAACAGCAAAGATCCCATTGATATTTATTTGTTTTTAGAGAAAATGAAGATTTGTTGAACCAAACACTGTAGTGATAAGTTTCAGTTACTCTATTGTTTTAAAGGAAGATCAAGATGGGATCCATGAATCGGTTCCAAAATGCCCTCTAACATGATTAAGGTACCACCTAGACTTGATTCAAAGCCCAAACAAAGAGAATAAGGGCTCTGAATCTGAGTCATCTCAATCCAAGCCACTGGACAGTGATGGTTTCAGATGGATGTAATCATATCCTTCCATCTCCCCCATCCTGAACAATGCTAAAAGTTTTAAATCTGAGAAAAAATGAAAACAAACATTAGAAAGTCAAAAAATGTTTTCTGCTGAACTGAGTTCTTACTTTCAGGCCAATTGTAACAAAAACATTGTAGAAGTACATGAGAAGTAAAGCCCAGACTTTCCAGGCTGGAACACAGTGCTTGGTCCATCAAATCAAGACTCTTAGAGTCAGATCCCTCCTGCAACAGACAACTGCATCATTTAATCACTTGCAGCAATCTCTCATCCTCTGTTCTAAAACCACTGCAATTTTCAGCCGTGACAGTATGATGCAGAAGAGCAGTGTCAGAGGGAACAACTCTGCAAAGTAAATGTAAGCTTGAGAATGAGAGCAATGTAGTTAATAATGTTAAAGAAAGACAAGCTGGGAAAGTGGATAGGCTGATAGGGAAAATCTTCTGATTCCACATTCCCTCCTCCAATTCTTCTTACATTCTGCCTACTTGAGAAAGGAAGCCTTTGTGGCAGGGACTGTACCAGAGTGCACATCTCGACCGACCAGCTCCATCCACCACTCTTAAGTCTGCTCCATTAAGTCCTAACACAGAACACCCAAAAAGAATTTCCCTCATCTTTGGTCATGCCCCACAGGGTTTTGCTGAGCCTTTAAACAGAGCAAGAGGTGGTGGGATGTCCGCTGAGATTCAACAGTATCCAGGTGCCAACTTTTCCAGGCTACTCAAAATATCCCCACCAGTATAAAAGAGCATTTTCCCCTGCAGAGTTCATGTCTCTTGCTGAGAACTAGTCCAGAGTTCAACATTATGATGGACAGATCTAAGGGCAGGCCCCATCCACCAGAAAGATGAAACACCTCACTCCCAAGGTGTCCCTAATTCCCTGCCATCACAGAATGAGGACACTGCAGGGTTTTATTGCTGATGAACTCCAAGAGCAAGACATTTCCTCCGTACTTATTGAGAATGATAAAGATGCAAGAGTGATTATTAATGTGCACCTCATGCATTTGCAATTATGCAAATGCACATGCAAATGAAGCACAACCTTTGGGCTCCTGTCATGTTGCCAATGCTTCCCCTCTGTGGCACAAATTTTGGATATGCTCCTTGCTTTAATATCAGGTCTTACACACAGGGCCCAGATGCTGTAGGATTCTGAGTGTCTCCCAGCCAGGCCTTGCAGCATGGGGCTCCCCTTGACTTCAACAGATGCTCAAGGCTCTCCATACCACTTTCAGGTCTCAGAATCTCTCTGGGGCATGTTAGGAGGCCACCAAATCACCACTCACAGGGAAATCTTCGAGGTAAACCACTGATACATGAAGAAAAGCAGTAAGCAGTGCCCCAATTTGCTGGGTCTGTATTCAAGAGATTATTTAACACCGTGGCTCACAGTGAAGCTGGAGTGTGTGCCCACCTTTCTGTTTAATTAAAGCACAAAATGTAATTGGTAATTTGTTTGGAGGTTCTCTTGGGATGCTGAACAGCAGACCTGCCTGAGGAAACCAAGATGATGCAGTGTGCGCACTGAGGTGAAACTGATCTGAATGCACCTCACAAAGTGCTGCCTTGGACCTACAGCAACAGCTCTCCCTCTCTCCTTACCCACCCCTGGCCAGGAACTGCTGAAACAGGATTAACCCACCTCCTGAAGGAATAAATCTGTTGCTTTCATCCCTCTCCAGCCAAGCACACACTGAAAATCTTGATAAATGAACAGGCTATAAAATTCCTACAAGAACTGCTGACTGGACAGCAAAGTTCCTGTACATCCAGCTCACCAGTGGTGAGGGGAACCATTGCTGGGACAGACTGACATCCTCTCCATCTGAGACCCAGCAGGGAGTGGAAGCACATCCCAAGCACATTTCTCAGCCACTGAAGGTGAGTGGCAAATGCCTTGGGCTGAGCCTGAAGCTGTTCCCTGCCCTCTTCTCCACTCTTCAGCTGGAAGCACAGCTAAACCAGACACGTGGATCTCACAGCATCATGCTGGAGGTATGAGAAATGTGGGTGCCTGCTGTCTCTTCCCAAAGCTGGGCAAAGCATAAAAAAGCAGTAGCAAAAGACTATCTCATTAGGCCAGAACAAAAACTCCTCTGACTTTTAGTCACCCCTCTGGTTCAATGTCTTCATACCTGAACCAGAGCAAAGAGAAGTTGGTCCTTTAGCTCAAAGAGTGGTAAGAACAAAGAGATGGATGAGGAATGATGCAATGGATACTTTTCCCTGCAATGCAGTCTGTGCTGTGCCTTCCCTCTCTTCAAGAGATGCTGAAATCCAACTCTGATTTGATTCCACTCAAAAAGTACTAAAAACTCCCAGATCACAAATGCAGAGAGAGGAAAGCATCACATGGATGCTTTTAAGGCCAGACTGGATGTGGCTCTGGGCAACTTGATCTAATGGAAAGTGCCCCTGCCTGTGGCAGGGGGGTTGGAACTAGATGGTCCTTGAGGTCCCTTCCAACCCTGACAATTCTTTGATACTTGCAAGGTGACTACAGCTAAGGTAGCCTCTGTAGGAGAAAGGGGGGAAGGAAGAAGGGGGGAAGGAAGAAGGGGGGAAGGAAGAAGGGGGGAAGGAAGAAAGAACATTTTTTAAAAACATGAAGAATCAAAACAGGGGTTAAAGTAGACCTAAAAAAAAAAATTAACTGAGCAAACATTTGGCAGAAAATTTTAAAACTTTCTTTAGTGACTCTGGGACTGCAAGTGTGGGTGGAGGTGGAGTGTAAGCCCTGAAGAAATCCTTTCCCAGCCAGTTATCTGCAAGACAATGTCAGTGTGCAGAGTTTTCTACTGTGCTCAGGACAACAAGGGACTTCAAGTGCTAACCAGTGCCAGGAAGGATTGTGCAAGCATCTCCTGGACTGTGCTCTCACTGTCCCTCTCATCACAGCAGTGGTGGACCAGCCACTAATTCTGATGGGTCAGAAACATGCTGAAGCTCTCTTTTTAAAGTGGCCTAGAGCTGGGAAGATGTCTTCTCTAAAAATACACCCCCCAGTTATGCTTGGTTCCTAATTTTCACATTTCTGGAAGTTTTGCTTTGCTTCTTTTAAAGCCTGTGAAACCATTTCTTCCTGTCATAGTGCTGCAGTATGTAGGTCTTCCTCACTCCCCTCATCCCATCAACTCAGGCAAAAACAAACCAACAAAACCAGTGGCACACAGCAGGAGATAATCCACATCCTTCTCATAATCTTCTCCATCATTCACCTTCTAGTGCAATTAAGAGGGCTGTGAAATCCCTGCTGAACCACAACTCTTTTCTCTTGCCCTCCACTAGGACTGCCACAGTGCTTATTGCTCCTGCAACAATGTCACCACCAGTGACTGCCACCTTTCATGCTGAGCAATGCACAAACACACAGGAGAAGGAGTAAAAATAGTAAGCCAAGACTAAAGAAGCCTTTTTCACAGGAAAGAGCAGATATGCTGCTGCAGGCCACACTGACTTAGGATGGTGTCTTCCTCAGCTATGCAAAACAGCTGAAAGGAGAACACCATGCACCAGCCAAAATTCTTCATGTAACAGAATGTCATCACTAAAGCCAGAGACATCAGAAATGTGCCAGATGACACCAGAACTTGAACTCTGAAGCACTGCTGTGCTGGAACGCGCCAGTCAAGATAGCCCCCTTGGATCAGCCTAGAGCAGTGTGTGTTGGGAAAGCTGTCTTAGGTTGAAATTCAGAGGAAAGTGGCTCTGTCTGCTGATAGACTTTGTTGAGTCTACACTTCACAAAAAATGCAGTGGCACCATTCAAAGCATGAGCAGCATCATTCAGCAGCAGCCAGTACCATATATGCTCAAGTAATGGATGCAGCTTTGCCCTCACAACCCCAGGTGTGGCTTGATTAAAACCTTCACAACTCTATGAATTCTGCTGTAAACCAGGGCTTGAAATACTCTACAGGAAAGTTTGTTACTCTTACCCCGAGCACTGAAGCACCTGCATCTATTCAAAGTCCTGATTTGTCTGTGGTCCTTAATATCAAGATCACTAGAAAAAAAAAACCAGGTCATAAACCAAGATTTCTCAAAGCAATTTTTGGGTCTAATTCTTAAACACTTACAACTCGGTTGTCTGAAAACTCATTTCAAAGTTTCTCAGAAACAGAACTAATCAGACATCATTTTTTTTCAGTCCCATTCAAGCAACTCCATCAGTCAACCATTTTTCTTGTCCCAACAAACCATGAAAATACACAGATGGTTTCAAAACTTAGGATTGGGACTTGCCAAAGATTTTTTTTTTTTTTTTTTTTTTGTCGAAGCAAAGTTGCACTCCTATGATTTTCCATTAAAAAAAATCAGAACCTTGAACTGAAACAGACAAACTTCCTTCCCTTTCAGAAGTGTTAGATCTGGTCCAAACCTTAAACATGCTCCAGGACATGAGACTAAAATGGTTCAAGCAAAGGCTATTTAAACACCTTGGATAGGGAGTGCTCGGCTCTCACCATCTCCCGCGGAGACACGACCTCACCCTTCAGAAAAAGCTTCACAACATGCAACACCACATGGACTTCACTGGGAAAAAAAATAAAACTCCAGGAACCAGAACAATGGCAACTTCAGTCTTGCAGCTCTTTCACGTTCACTTTCAGAAAGGAAAAGTAACAAGCCTGGGAGGCTGCATTAGCGAGGCACCGATCCCTCAATATGCATGTGAACTCAAGTAACCTCCTATTCATCCAGGCCCTAAAATAGGAAGGCACAGTTCTGGACAAGCATATTGATCTGGATTCCTGTAACTATCCCTTTGAAACACAAATAAACTATTGTTAAAAAAACCCCAACAGATCTCAGTGTGTGCTCTGGTTCCTTTGCAATGTGTACTATCTGACTACAATCCATCTTGGCAGTGGAACAGCTACGCAGACGCTCTTCTGAGCCAGCTCTAATGTAAAGGGATGCCAAGTATGTCTTCCCTTTTGTATTTACAGTAATACTTTCAGCTTTCCCCACCACTGGGAGTGCTGTTGGGGATCAGCTGGCAAAAACATACTTATCTAAAAGGACCACTGTAAATCCACTTGAAACTGAACTGTTTCGCAGGGGTTGTCGGCAAAGACCTTCTCCCACATTAATCTACAGCAAGCAATGGTGTGGTGCTGTCACTGGCACCAAGCTGACAGCAAATCCTGCTTCATCCCAAGCTGGATGATCTGCTGATAGACCACTGGCCTCAGTTTGGCTCTCTGACATTGATCTGCTCAGAGTGAGGCTCTCTGGGAGTGGGAAAACAAGAGTGATCTATCACTGAAGTGGGTGCTTCGGAGAGACAGGTACACAAATGTTTGACTCAAACGGTGCTAAATGCAGCTGGGGTGTTCTGGCCTCCTAGAGCTATCAAGGAGCAGCCAGGAACATGGGATGTGCACCATGTCACTGCACTGAGTAACCAGCAAACAGGGATATTTTGTAGTAGTAGAATTTGCCAGCTCTAAGGTTGCTTCACCCTGAAAATCCTAGAAGATGATGTCTCTAGCTGACCTGACACCACAGCTGGCAAGTCACCTCAAAGTAACCAGTGCAATACTGGCAGACAGACGTATTGGAAGTCCTAATGGAAGTCAGTGGCCAGTATCTGAGCAATACAAAGTTCTACAAGAGCTAGAGATCAGCTTTCCACTAGCTTGACCTGTGGATGGACCCACAGGTTCCAGCACTGCTCTAAGTAGAGCACCCACAATGATGCAGAGGACAGGTTGTGGGTTTGCAGGCAGAACAAGCCACTGGTGAGGGCCTGAGTTTGGCCAACAGCATTGGGATGAACATTTTTCTCGCGTTGTAGATTAGCAAATGTGGTCTGGATTTTGGAGGAATTTCACTACCACACTTTTTTTCTGAGCTCCTACACACTCACAACAGCCTGAATCCCAAACTGTTACCATTTGTGGACTTATCTGCACTCTTAGGAAGGAAAGGTACAAATCCTACACCAGTGTGACACCATGGCAGGCTTGCTCAGCTCTACTGCACTCTTCACTCTGTCACACATGCCTATCTTAGCAAGACTCCGTTGCTCAGGAGCTGAAGGAGAGAGAAATTATTTTATCTTTCCAGAATATATTCCTGGGTGTCAAAGCTCTGCCCAAGGCACTGTGTAACACAAAGCATCACTGAATTCTGTGGAAAGAAACTGCAGGGAGTAATTTCCACTGCTAACAGCAAACTCAGCAGAGAGAAGTCTTTGGTACAGGAATCCCACAATTGTTTCAGTTGAAAAAGATCTCTAAGATCAAGTCCAGTGGTCAACCCAACACCACCATGCCCATTAAACCATGTCCCAAAGTGCCATGCCTGCATGTTTTCTGAACACCTCCAGGGATGGTGACTCCACCATGTCCCTGAGCAGCCTGTTCCAATGCCTGACTACTCTAACATTGAACCTAAACCTCCCCTGGCAAAACTTGAAGCTATTTCCTCTTAAGCTGTCACTTGACACTAAGGAAAAGAGGCTAAGCCCCACCTCATTGCAACCTCCTTTCAGGTCCTAAAGAGGACAGACTAACCCCAGCTCCCTCAGCTCCTCCTCATAAGACTTGTTCTGCAGGCCCTTTAGCAGCCTCCTTGCCACCCTGTGTCCTCTTCATTGAAGCAGGGGACAGCCACCATCTGACTGCCTCATCTCCTCCATAGTCTAGGATAATACACAGGTTTGCCACAAAGCTAAACTCCCACCAGGATTTCAGAAGGAATTTTTATGTTGTCCTTTTGGGGTTGGTTTTTGGTTGTTTTGTTTTGTTTTTATTAAAGCTGATAATTCATATAAATAAACCACCCCCCTGACCATTTAACATTTAACTTTTTATACCATCACCCTAATTTATATTTTGTTAAGCCTTAGGGGATTTAGCTGAGAGTGCAGATCCATTGCTGCCAGTGCTATAAAGACACAACAGTAGAAAGCAGCCCTTGCTCCAATGAATTTACAGTCTGAATAGACAAAAGGCAGGAGAAAGGCAGAATTATTCTCCAGGCCCCACCAAAACAGCCAATAAACTTACCCCCACTTCCTGCTGACTTGTGCTCCAGAACGTCAGCTTTCATTAAAAAAGAGAAACAACAACAAAAGGCATTTCTGGCTTCTGTGGCTGTAAAAGGCCTCATGAAGACACACTACATCAGGGCAATCACGTTCACTCAGCTATGCAGATGACTTCAAAAAGACACACACAGCCTTTCAGCTCTGACAGGACACAAATCATGACAAATTTCTGCAGCCACAGACTTCTCCATTTCAGTGCCCTGACTTTTAGTCCGTATCTCCCTGTCTTACTTCACCTTAAGCTGTGACTTATCCTCCAGTCTTCCCACCCTGCACTTCCATCACTGTTGCAGGCAGTCAGTAGCTACAAGCTTTGGCTGATGGAGCTGGTGTCAGCCTTATGTTCAGCAGTAGGAGAAGCAGAGTTAAAGCATGAGAGTCTGAAGAAAACAGCACTGAAACCAGGACCCAGAGGAACAGGTCAATGGAAATAAGCTGAAAGAGGTTAAAAACCCAACAAACCCTCCAGCATCCAAAGCTAAATCTCCTCCTAGAAGGACATGTCTACAAAGCACCCATGGGCTGAGGGACAACAGAAATTTCATGGGCAGGAAACAAAGCAACCTTTATCATATTGTTTAGGTCAGTACCACAAAACACATGAACTCACAGTGAGCATCCTCACCACACAGAGATCCTGTGGCTTCAAAGTCACCACCTGAGCCAAAATTAGATCTTCTTGAGTAAAACCAGTAATGTATCCACTACCTTATTCTTCTTTTCCAGCAGGACATGTTGCGTGCTAGTAAACCTTCCAATCCCCACACAATCATGTGTGTTGAAAGCACAGACAGGTTTTCTAATAAAAAATACCCAAACAAAACAAAACAAAAAAACCCCCAGGCCTCTCTTCTCTTCTTGTCTTGAAAGGACACAGCCCATCAAGGTGATGTTGAGAACATTCCACACTTGGGAGCACACCAGGGCTTTCACCACCTGCTGGCATGCTCCAGACAGATCCAGCTCTGAAAACTTCACCTCCCCTGCCAGCAGGAAATAAATCTTGTGGTTTTAGAGTTGGAGAGTGAATCCATATTCAGTTAGGAATTTATGGTGACTTTATGGATCCCACAAACGCTTCACTACCACCATTTTCTGGAAACTGTACAATTCCTGCAGTTCATTCACTGTGTTCAATTGCCTTTTTTTTTTTTTTTCAGGGAAGCACTTCTAATTGCTTTTTTACAGATATGGTTTTCTGTAAAGAATAGAACATGGCTCAAACAGCATAAAATGTTACCATGGGCTCTTCAGCTATATATAGCTTTTACAGCTAGTTTTAATTTCCCCAGAGAATTCATCCCAAAGGGTCAAATCTGTCCCTCATGTAACTCCCATGGCTACACACCAAAGTGTATTTGACAATAATCACAGTGCTACAATTCAAGCTAAGTTTCTCCATAGGACTTCCACACAAGGGCCCTTTCCTTTCAGCTGCAATGAAGTGTGCAGCAGTAAGCAACTACCTGTGCAGTCTGCACCAATTTACAGATCTCCAAACACTGTCACCAGCCCCTCGATCCCCATGGTTGTGCTTTTGGTTTTGGGTGGGTATTTTTTGTTTTTAATATTGCATCAGATTGTTCCTCTCTTTCCCTGGGAAACATTTGTACACGTTTCTGCACCACAAACACTGCAAAGCCAGTATCAATTTTCTTCCCTTGTATTAGCCCCTCTGGTACCTTTACATTAACCCAGAATGAATCATTGGCCTCCCAGTCATTTCTTGCTACACAGAGTTTTGAGAAATGGTATCACTCACATTTCAGAGAAGGCTTAGTTTCTGCAGACGAGTTCCTCAACTGCCAAATAGTTGGTGTGATGGCTCACGCTTCCTCTGTACACGTATCCATCCAGACAGCCCCTGGCAATTCATTCTCCTTTTCTCCCAGCTCCACATCCAGTGCTGGCAAAGAGACTCCAGTGCAGCTGGTGCAGAAGACGGAAGGAATGGTGAGGTGACTCCAGTCCTCCCACCAGGGCTGTTTGTTTCCACCAAACAGGGTCAGCTTGTACTGTCAGTTTTCACTGCCAACTCTGTGTCTTCTTCTCTCCAAATTGCTCATCTTTTTCATTGACTGACTCTGCCACCCTGTACAGAAAGAGGCACATTTACCCTGTAAGCTCCTCACTGACAAAGCTCCCAGCTCCATCAGAACACAGACAGTCACAGCACACACAAGCTGAGCAAACTCTGAGTGAGCTAATAATAAAAAATGAGCCCATAAGTGTCCATATTAGACCAGTGAAATGTGAGTTGGGTCTTAGATTGTATCAGACTCCTATGAGAGTGGCATTAGCCCAATATAAAACTCAAAGCTCAATGTGTCCTTCGCAGTGGTAGAAGAAATATCTGTGACTTTAGGCTTGAATAGTTTGAGTCAGAAGGGACTTTAAAGATCCATGGGCAGGAACACCTCCCACTAGACCAGGTTGCTCAAAGCCTTGTTCAGCCTGGTCTTAAACACTTCCAGCAGCAAGGAGTCCACAGCTTCTTTCATCAAACTGTTCCAATGTCTCATGCCCTCATAGTAAAGAACTTGTTCCCAATGTACAATCCAAACCTACCCTGCTCTAGTTTAAAACCATTGCTCCTTGTCCTATCATCATATGCCCTTATAAAAAAATCCCTATCCAGCTTTCCTTGAGGCCTTCCTCCAGGCCCCCTTCAGGTCTTCGGAGGCTGCTATAAAGCCTTCTCCGGGCTGAACAGACCCAGCTCCCTCAACTCGTCCTCACAGGAGAGGTGCTTCAGCCCTCATCTTTGTGGCCCTCCTCTAGACCATTTCCAACAGATCCACATCATTCTTCTGTTGGGGGCTCTGTAGATGAAGTCCTGCTCAGTCTCCTCCTGCCTGGCCAGCAGAAAATTCTGCACTTCTCTCAAGGCACCCAGGACAAACAAAAGTACCTGGCTGTAAAGACTGAATATTTGCTATCATCATCTGCACTACCACCAGTCAGCTGTAGAAAGACCTATGCTGAATTTGTGAACTTCAGCATCTCTGTGAACATCAACCTCAGAATCACAGAAACATTCAGATTGGAAAATCCCATCAGGATCACCAAGTCCAACCCACATCCCTACTCTGCAAGCTGCACCCTAAACCGTATCCCCAAGCACCACATCCAAACGACCTTTAAATACATCTAGGAATGGTAACTCCATCACTTCCCTGGGCAGCCCATTCCAATGCCTGACCACTCTTGCTGGGAAAAAAAAATTCCTAATGTCCAGTCTAAACCTACCCAGTGGCAGCTTGAGGCCATTCCCTCTTGTTTCACCACTAATTATCTCTGAGAAGAGATCAGCAGCAGCTTCTCCACAACCTCCTTTCAGGTAGCTGTAGACAGTGATGAGGTCTGCCCTCAGCCTCCTCTTTTTCAAACTAACCATCTCCAGCTCCCTCAGTTGCTCTTCATAAGATTTATTCTCCAGGTCTTTCCTCAGCTTTCTTGCCCTCCTCTGCACTCGCTCCAGCACCTCCACATCCTTCTTGTATTGCAGTACCCAAAACTCAAGGTGTGGCCTCACCAGAACCATGTCCAAGGGGATAATCACCTCCCTGCTCCTGCTGGACACAGTACTTCTAATACAAGCCAGGATGCCATTGGCTTTCTTTGCCACCTGGGCATACTGCTTGTCCAAGGTGCCTTTTCATAGAATCAAAGAACCATAGAATGGTTTAGGTTGGAAGGGACCTTTAAGATCATCCAGTTCCAACCCCCTACCACGGGTAGGAACACCTCCCACTAGAACAGGTTGCTCAAGGTCTCATCCAGCCTGGCCTTGAACACCTCCAGGGAGGGAGCAGCCACAACCTCAACCTTTTCTCCTTGCTAAGGAAGTAGTAGCAGCAACGGGGAGAGACACCAAGTACCCCCCAAAGCTCAAGGGTGTCTAAATGCTGTGCTTCTGCGTGCCAGAACAAAACTGAAAGGAAATTAAAGTGACTATTTAAGGAGCAAGGAAAACAGCAAAAAGGAAAGAATTCATTTAAAGAACATAATAGACCCTAGCAGAGAAACTACTTTTTCCTTTTTTTTAAACCCATCTTCTTGGTCAGAAATCTTATTTGATCAGCGTCATTCACTCTGCTCTCAGAAGTGTTGTTATCTCCATTTAACTCATGAGAAACTGGGGCACAAGAGAAGTTGTTTTGGAAAGGCCACACAAGGTTTGTATGGCACAGCAAGGATAAAATATTGAGGGCATTAAACGCCCAGGCCTTTCTTCCTTCAGGCACCGGCGGGCCGAGGTATTGACTTCTACAGCAAATCAGTCTTGACAACTACAGTAAATCTGTCTCACGACAAGGGTATTAGGATCAGCCCACTACAAAACATGATGTAAATCTGTCCCTTGCAGTTTGAAGAAAAGGTGTAGATTTGACTCTTAAAACCATCAAAATCTCCCATTACAAACCCCTGAATCTCATGAAACACATCAGCTCCTCTTAGGGCCTGACTTTCAGATAGCTTCATGAAAACTCTGATTTGGGTTAATACATTTAAGTCAGGAAAACACAAGAGTGAGATTCAAGAAATGCAGTTTTGGGCCATAGCTTTGACATGAATTTTTTTTTTGTTGCTTTTGGCCAGCCAAGCCTCCTTGCCTGCCAGGTTGGGATAGCTGCCGTCCTGTCTCCTTAGCTCCTAAGTTCTTCATGGAAAGGGTCATCACTACAGGAACACACAGCACACTGGAGCTCAAGCCCTGAACAAGATCTGGAAGTCAGATCACTTAAAATACAGCTTAAAGTGACATCAGATATGTTTTGACATCCTGTGCAATTCCAGTATTAGTTAAGGTTTACTTTGGGCTTTTTTTTTTTTTTTTTTTTTGGGGGATGGGGGGGAAAGAAACTCTGGTTGGAACCTCATGGAAAATGCCTGAAGGCTCCCCACATGCAAGAAAAAAATAATCCAAATCAAATCAAACCATTCAGCCCAGCACGCTGGTGCTATGACCCCCCCCCCAAACCACACTGCTGGTGCCTGGCTGGCTGTCCCCACGCCTGGCTGTCCCCAAGCCCTCCTGGCCTGCACTGCGTGCTCACAGCAACAGGCAGCACATTTGCAGGGGGTTGTTTGAAACCCAAGCGAGCGCCTCCCGAACCCAGCGCCACGAGAGCCCTCCGGGCCGCATCCAGGAGCCAGCCTCAGCACGTCGCTGCTCAGGGACTGCGCACAGCTCCCAACCAAATCCATCTGAACAGATTTCTTGTGGCCTCTTATTTATGAGGGGAAAATATCCCCTAGCCTCCGGGGCTGAAGTGAGCCCAAACTTTTCCCTGCTAATCCGAACTGCCTATGATTAGCAGCCCCCTCTATAGAACACTCCTCTGCCTCAGAGACCCCCAGCACCTCAGTTTTCCATCCTGCTCCGTGGCAGGGGAAGACACAAAGCAGTCAATTACAGGCATTTCAGTGTGCCTTTTGCAGCACACTCCTACACTTGGGATAAATCTAATTACACAGGGCAGAAACCTCACCCAACCATATATTTTCCTTAGACCCTGTTGCCACCAGCTACTTTTACTCCTCATTGAAACAGAGTCCCCTTCTTCTGTATTTCCTTGTCCTTTCTTTTCTTTTTTTTTTTTGTCCTTTTTTCTTTTTTCCACATCGTTAAAAATTTATTATTTCGACTGATGATGACATCATCTGGAAAGGGACCCAGGCTGTGGTCATCAGGGCCTTTTTCTGCATTACAGAGGTGCAGTTTCTTCTCTCTCCCTTGCAGATCATTAATTTTTAAAATAGAGCTTTGCTTTAAATATATACGGCTCATCTGGCTTTCAGCTGATGAGTCAAAAGAGCTGCCTTTCAACCAGGTCAGGTTGCCCCCAGCCCAGTGCCATGCTTCCTGCCCAAATCAGCACCCACACTCCATGATGAAGCTCTAGGTACAGCGCTCAGCAAGGAGCAGGAGGCAGCTTCTCTAAACAACCAGTTGCATTTGCAGGTTGACCAGCCCTGCTCCTGAAATGGCCTGGCAAGTACAGGCCTGGTCCTGCAGGTGTTCCTCAAGGGTAGGATCTCATCAGCTTTGCCTGCAGGTATTTTTAAGGGAGGTCTAGTCCTAACAAGGCTCTTCCACGAGGAAAGTGAGCAGGTTTCAGCCTAGAGTGGGCCCATTTCACCATACCACATTTGTGTTTTTATGGTGATTCTCACACAGATCCTGACACCACTTTGCTGAGACGTATGGTTTCCTCTCCCTTGTAGGAAATTCAGGTCTCTGCATTCTCTGTAGGATTACACAATGGATTAACGAACTAAATGCTAATTATGGGTATTCACTGCTTGCATCCTAGAGACACAAAGGATTGGACCACCTTTCAACCAGGCAGAGTGGGCAGATGTGTGTGAACTCCTGTCTGCAGGCTGGCTGACAGCACGAGAACCTGCAGCTGAGGCAGCACACAAAACCCTCCAAGAGATGCCCATGCTGGCACATGTGCCAGCGGGATCCAGGATGGAGCAGACAGAGCCTGGAAATGAAAACACCACAGAGCACTGCATGCCTGTAGCATCTTTGCTTGCAGAGAGACATCTCCATCTCCACAGAACTCACCTTGCTGGGAGCAGGAGCTCTGGGTGGCACAACTCTGCATTCATCCACTTCAACTTTAATCCAGTCCTAAGTTTACAGGCAGTGGTTGCTGCTGTAAACTTATGCCTTATGTGAGTTGCGACCGTGATTTTCCTCAGCTACATCCATTTCTTCATCCTTTTGTACAGGCAAATTCCCACAATCCTTTCTCTGTTGAAGGCAGTATATTGCTGCTTGCAAGTCCCTTCAGACAGAGTGGATTTTATCACTCCCATACACATCTGGGTATTCCCAGAAGCACATGGGATCAGGATGGATGTGCAGCTGCCTTGGAAACACTTTAACATGACAGAGCGATTTAGGAGGAAGAGATGAGGTATATCTTATCTGAATGAGGATTGCAGGGCACATTCAGAGAATGGAGGTGTAAACTATTTGAACCTACATTATGAGACTAATCTCTCTAGACTTCTTATGTACTTAGTGAAGGGAAGAAACATACTTCCAGAAGGCTAGTGAGAAAAGAAACTTAATTTAGATGCACTCTCCCTTCATTGACTCAACGGAGAAAGAAAGTGATGGAATAGCCTCCTAAATAAGGTGTTATAAATAGCTGCAATCAACACATAGAAGAGACTCCCTCAAGTAAGTGTCTGACCAGGGCAAGGTGTTGCTCATCCAGCACACAGAAAGCTGCCACAGATTCTTTAATGAGTGTAAATGGTTTCAGCTTTGGTTTTTGGTTTACTCCAAGCAACTGCTGGGGCAGGAGTTCAGGACAGGTCCATGAAGAACAGTGCTTCTCATTCAATCGAGTCCAGCTATTACTTTGTTTAATGCCTTGTTTTTCACTGAATTTTCCATATCCTAGAAGAGGCCCATCCCTTAGCTTATGAGCACTCAGAAGCCCTGAAACCCTAGCATGCTATACACAGATTCAGAATTAAGAAAAATAATTTGATAGTCCTTTATGATGTTATTATGGTGTTATTATTCTGTTCTTTTCCATGGCTGTCTAGTAGATAGGGAGGGCTGTCAAAGTACTTAACAGAAAACAAAGTCATACATAGCTTCTGAGAAGAACATGAGAAGGTCAGAAGTAGAAACTGGCTGTTACACAGACACATGCTGTAATATTTCCTTGGACTCAGTGATCCAGCAACACACTTCAGCAAAACCTGTCAGAACAATGCACCATGCCTTCCTCGTTCTCAGAATCAACACTTTCCCCTTCAGCTCCTCAACCTGACTGCTTGCAGGTCCTGAGCTCTCTTCCACACCCTCCAAGCTTCCAAGGGATGATCTACAGAACACTCAATAACCCTTCCTTTTTGGCTGAAACAAACAGAACAGATGGGAGATGGAGATGAAACAAAGAGCCAAAGTAGACAGCACAATCAAATACATTTCACTGCACTTAAGAGTGATAAATAGAAGAAGAATTCTCCAAATACAATTTCTCCAGGGAATGGCAAGGGCAGAGAAGGTAGAGTAAAATGCTGTATGGTCATAAAAGGAAAGGAGCAGCTTACAAGACAATCTCTGGGTGCAAGCAGGCTCCAGACTATGGAATTTTTTTTAAAGAAAAAATACTATTATCTCTATTGTAAATTACAGGACAGAACCTCTTTCAAAGTCCACTGCTTTATCTACACCTCCTGGCACTGATTCTTCTTTTGTCACTCTTCAAACCCTGAGTTGCCCTTTCCTAGACCTTCTCCTCTACAAAAGACATCTGCCCCTCTGCCATCTCTACTCTGCACTTGCCAAGGGCTTCCTCTTCAGAACATGACTCTCACCCTGTGTGGAAACCTTCCCATTATCTGCCACAAGCCTGAACAAGGCTCTAAGTGTGCTGCTGGAGGAGAAGGTTTGATATGCAGGAGAAAAAAAAAAAAAAGAAGTTAAAATGAATTAGATTATGGCCATATTAATTCAGGGCACCCACCCAATCCTTTCATTAGCTTGATTCTCCTGCTATGGTAGCAATCTATAAATGTTATAAGCTTTAAATGCTCCATGTACTTCAAGCTTTATAGGAGACTACTGTTATTAATGGTTACACAAGTTGGGAGGAAAGGGGGATGCTAGACAGGGTTATATATGAGCCTGTCAAGACCATGAATACACAATCTTATGCTAAACATTCCCAGAACTTGTGATGAGACTTCCAGATAGTTCATCTCAAACATCTACCAAGGTGACATCTAAGACTACATTTCCAAGAGGGCTCAGGTCCCACCAGCAGCATGTGAAGCCTTCCACCTTTCTGGCTATTCATTGCCTGGGAGGAAGATGTTACATGGCTGTGACCAGGTCTGAAACACTGACCAATTCAGCCTCTTTGCCCTGCACCCCAGACAGCCACAAGCATGTGGTTAGCAAAGGAGTTCTTTGAACTTCCGAACTCTTACTTTTTTCTCTTAGGTGGGGAATTAAGTGGACTTAGTCACACAGAGCTTTAGTCAGGGGTCTTTGAAGATGAGGAGCTGGCAGTGATAACACTTGCTGTGTATGTGTGGGGAGGCATTTTTTTCTCTTAGCCATGAATACCAAGTTCAGCTTCTCAATGAGGAAAAAAAAAAGCCAGGGATGAGGGCAGCAGCCTTCATATAGTGGTGAAATCACTTCTTCCTAATCACCATTGGAGCCTCAGCAGCAGGAGACCATCAGGTCACAACCTAATACCTTTTCCAGTCATAAATTTCTAGATATCTCCAGTAACAGGTCTGATCACAGTTTACTAGAGCTGGGCTTTTTCTGGTTCATTTTCCTCAGAACAGGTTTATGGAAGAAGAGATTCTTTACAGGCAGTACCCTGACTTCACAGAGCTTTATCTCAGCCACTGGCTGACCATTAAATTCCACATTTACATCTCTATGGGTAAACAAGTGAGTACAGTAATTTTAAAAGTCAAGCCTCCATTAACTTTTATGTAACTGAAGATGGGATGGAAGCACGCAGGCATCAAGCCTAGTCTCAGCATGCTTTCCAGGAACAAAACTATGCTGCTTTGTGTTGTTCCATGGAGAGATCAGGGTGAAAATTAATCAGTAATAGTTCAGCTCCCTGTTTAGAAATGAAGAGTATGTCTCTAAACCAATGTTTTCCCTCTTCACCAGGGGCTGCCTTACCAACAGATGCTCATTCTCGACCTGCCGCCTGAACAACAGTCTCAAAACCAGTTTTGGGAGAGGAGATGTTTTGTAAGGAGAAGGCACAACAGCAATAGGGGAAAAAAACCACCCAGAAGCACTTGCTCCCAGTAATAGCTATTTTCCTTTCCTCTTAAAGCAACACAATGAAGCAATTACCACCCGCTGGACTTCACGGGGCTGCCTCAGCCAAAGCAATTGGCCAGGCGGCTGGGAGGGGGCTGGTGGTGTGGCACAAGAAAAAGAAACAACTCCTACCAGATATGATTCACTAACAACAAAAACATCCCCATGGTACCTCTCACTTTTCACAGGATGAGGACAGGTTTTCCACCAGCAGGGTTTTCCGATTAGAGGAATTTTTCTGTAATGGGATTGATGACATAGGTGTTGGTATGAAAATAGGAAGGACCTCAAAGGTTACAGCTAAGCTGGGAGTCTCCATGTACCTGAACCTTTGCAGATCCTCAGGAAACTCCTTGTGGTCTCAGGAGGACGAACCATGTGGGAAACCCTTTAATTTACTTGAGAAGGGAGACCACGTTCAGGGGTAATTATCTCTCTGGAATTACACCGAAGGGAGAATATATGAATAAACATAGAAAGGTCCTTGTGCTTTGCACAAACACATCTACTGCTGGACACACAGCGTGGGGAACCGTCGGTCAGACCAAGGAGCATCATATAAATCAGGAATAAAGAACATCGTGTAAATGTCTTCTGTCTCCGGGCATCGAATGTGACTCATCAGCCTCACTTTACACATACATATGCTAAACCATGCCTTTAGCTCTGATGGCCTTTGGCACACAGCTTTGCTATGAGTGTGCCTGTAAATCTGCATTTGTTTTAAAAGCATTAAAGGCAGATTTGGTAGTAGCTTCTATATTTAGCTTGCTTGGCACTTTCTGTTAAAAAAGATTCAAGTCCTTTCTTTTTTTTTTCCTTAAACTTAAGAAAAAATTATGAGACACCCACTATAAAATGAAATTAAAGGAGAGGCAGGTGGGAGAGAAACTCTATTACCATTCATTTCCATGTCAGCAGGCACTAATAGTTCAATGTTTTGCATTATAACACATGAGCTTTTGTAATTGTCTCACCAAGACAAACGTTTGATGAGATAGAGCTGAGCTTAGAAATGTCTGAGACTTCTGTTTGTCATCCCATGGAAGTTTTCCTAATACCCAGGTTGTTATACCTCAGCAGGAAGTCTGATGCTGCCACACTGAACACAGTCATGGGTTGTGTTGGTCTGACAAATGATTCAATTGTTGTATCATATACTTGAAGCACTATTTCAATATGAGGTTTGATGTTTATGCAACCTTGACTCCTGTATGCTACTCACAGCTCCCAGTGGGTTCAGAGATGTGAGCAGTTGGTACATAGAATCATAGAATGGTAAGGTTGGAAGGGATCTCAAGGATCATCTAGTTCCAACCCCCTGCCACAGGCAGGGGCACCTCCCACTAGCACAGTTCACTCAAGGCCTCATCCAACCTGGCCTTGAACACCTCCAGGGAGGGAGCAGCCACAACCTCCCTGGGCAACCAGTTTAAACCCATTGCCCCCTGTCCTGTCATTGCAAGACTTTGTAAATAATCCCTCCTCAGCCTTTCTGTAGGCCCCCTTCGGATACTATAAGGTCTTCTCAAAGCCTTCTCTTCTCCAGGCTGAAGAGCCCCAACTCTTGTAGCCTATCCTCATAGCAGAGCTGCTGTAGCCTTCTGATCATCTCCGTGGCCCTCCTCTGGACCTGCTCCAACATCTTGGAGCCAGACCTTTGTCAGCCATTAACCAGCAGGTAGCATTCCTCTACACAACTAGCCGACCATTACTTTCACCCCAGAGCAAGTGGAAGCATTTAGGCACTGGAACAGGCTGCCCAGGGAGGTGGCGGTGTCACCATCGCTGGAGATGTTCAACAAATATGTGGACATGACATGGCACTTCAGGACATGGTTTAATGGTCATGGTGGTCTTAGGTTGAAGGCTGGACATGGTGATCTTAAAGCTCCTCCCAACCAAAACAAATTCCAGTATTCCATGACAAGCNCCCTTCCAACCTTACCATTCTATGATTCTATTACCACAGCAAGTGGAGGTGTCCCTGCCCATAGCTGGGAGGTTGGACTTGTTCTCTAAGGTCCCTTCCAACCTAAGCCATTCTATGGTCATTGTACACCCAAAATATGCTTTGGCTGAATAAACTCAACGAGTATGAAACTAAGATACAAAATGTTAATATTGTCTGGGTTGTTGTTTTTTTGTTTGGTTTTTGTTTTGTTTTTTTTTTCTCTGTAATAGATAATATCAAAGAGCATAAATAATAATTTAGCTGCCCTTTCAAATTAATGTATCTGCTATAAGATAAAGGTCTGCTAATATCAGATTACTAGTAATGGATAAGACCAGACCTGGACAGAATAATTCCTAGAAGAAAAACAATACCCATGGCATGGGCAGGAACGGTGCAGGCTGTCCAAAAAAATGGCAGGAAAAATTCATTAAACTGCTAAAAGAAAATAGTTTCTAGATACTTATATTTTATAAAAATAAGGAAAAGTTTTAAAATATGCTAAAATTTCAAACTGAAACAGTGCCATGGCATGTCAGCATTTATTTCCTATCCCATCTGAAATTGCTTATTAACTTTGTATAGTGAAAGGTGGGAAAGCAGAGGAAATGGGAAAACATTTTCATAGTTTTTGCCTTGCTCCAGATTTCATAATTATGAGGGCATTTAGAAGAATGAGAAATTTCTATCTCCTCAATCTATCAATTATACATCAGTCATTGTAGCCTAGACTGAACATTAAACTTCCAAATTTGACATATTCCACTCCAAAACAGGCATAAAAGACCTGCAAGATTCTCATACGAATTATATGTACAGCTTTTCTACACTCAAAGCTGCAAATGGTACCTTAGATGAGCACTAAGATCACACCAGCCTGTCACAAGTACTTAAGAGCACACCACCTGCCAATGGCACACTGAAACACAGCAATATGTTTGAGAGACAGTTGGGGCTGTTCAGCCTGGAGAAGGCTCTGGGGAAACCTCTGAGCACCCTTTCAGTATTTGAAGGAGGCAACAGGAGAGCTGGAGAGGGACTTTTGAGAAGGGCAGGGAGCGACAGGGTAAGGGGTGAAGGCTTCAAACTGGAAGAGGCTAGGAAGAAATTCTTAGAATCATAGAATGGTTTAGGTTGGAAGGGACCTCAAAGCTCATCCAGTTCCAACCCCTGGCCATAGGCAGGGACACCTCCCACTAGAACAGGTCATTCAAGGCCTCATCTAACCTGGCCTTGAACACCTCCAGGGAGGTTGCGGAGCACAGAATCATCAAATATGATCAAAGATCACATTTGGCAATTCTGTGTTCCACAACCTCCCTGGGCAACCTGTGCCAGTGTCTCACCACCCTCACTGCAAACAGCTTCCTCCTAACATCCAGTTTCAATCTCCCCTCTGCCAGCTCAAAGCCATTGCTCCTTGTCCTGTCATTACAAGACCTTGTCAATAGGTCCCTCCCCAGCCTTCCTGTAGCCCCCTTCTGACACTGGAAGGCCACTCCAAGGTCTCCTTGAACCCTTCTCTTCTCCAGGCTGAAGAGTCCTAACTCTCTCAGCCTGTCCTCATAGCAGAGCTGCTGCAACCCTCTGAGCATCTTTGTAGCCTCCCCTGGACTTGCACCCTGTGAGAGTGGTGAGGCACTGGAAGAGGTTGCCCAGAGAAATTGTGGAGTCTCCAACCCTGGCAGTGTTCAAGGTCAGGTTCAATGGGGCCTAAAGCAATCTGGTTTAGTAGGAGGTGTCCCTGCTCATGGCAAGGAGGGAGAACTAGGTGATCTTTAAGGCCCTTTCCAACCCAAACTGTTATTTGATTCAGAGCACTGTAGCAGGCTGCCTAGAGAGGTTGTAGAGATTTTCAAAACCCACCTGGACATGTTCCTGGGCAACCTGCCCTAGGTGACCCTGCTTTGGCAGGAGGGTTGGATTTGAGGTTCTCCAGAGGCCTTTTCCAACCTCTACCATTCTGTGATCCTGTGATTCTATGATTCTATGATGAATATGCAGCAGTGCCTTAGGAGATCTGCTGATTCATTGATGCTTATGCTTTCACTTCAATAGCAAATATCTGTTTTGGTCTCAAATAAACACATGCAAATAAAGCCACCCTTTATGTCAATAAATTATGGTTTGTGTACTTCGTTTTCATGCCAATGGGAAAGATGTTGTAAGAAAAGTAGTTCGAGGATGGTCAAAGAGAATTGCAATTAATCTGCCAGAAAGAGTTATGGTAAATATTATTATTATGATTATTAATGATTTGTAAAGAGCTGTAAATCTCCATGACAGTAATTATGATGCTTTGTATATATACATTTGGCATTCTGCATATACAAGCACTTGGGCTTGAACTCTTCCTAGATCATTAGGAAATTAGAGGTCATATCATCGGTCACTTGAAAAGTAATTTCCTGCAGATTTTCAGGCAATTCTCAGATTTATCCTGACTGTAAAAAGGTACTAATGATGTCTCCCCAGGCAAACAAGCTTTACAGAGAGGCTTTGATTAACAGCCTTTACAGTACAGTGACCCAGGGCTGCAGAAGACACACTGAGTCTGGAACCCCTTTTGGGTCAGCCACAAGGGAAAAGAGGCTGGGTACAGACTGCTGGAGACGAGGAGGTGGCAGGCTGAGGGCCCACATTCTACATATGTTGGTTGAGTTTCCAAAGATAAACTGAATCTGGTGAAGGCATTAATCTTCAGGGGGCTCCTCTAGGCTGTGTCTCACTTAATGTATTGAGAAAGACAGTGGGATTGCAATGACCTGCTGTTCTCATGCTAACCCTCTGTGCAGAGGAGACTCTCCAAGAGAGGGGTCTGCTTCTTCCCAACTACCCTTCTCAAAACTCAGCTTCAGGTCTTTGGAAATCCATGACTGCAGGTAGGGGATTCCCACAAAAGATGACTTGCTGTTAAAAGAGGGAGGCAGCTACCCATTTCCTCTTGCAGGGAATCAATAACCTTCCTGCTGGCAGTGGTTCAGCTGCGTTTGGTGCTCTGCCCTCTTCTACAGTAGATTCCTCCTCTGGTGATAAGCAAAAAGGACATTACAAGGCAATTCCATTGAAGATTAAACCCAAGTGTCCTCTGCTCAGCTACGTAAGCAGTTTCTGCAGTCTAAATGCCAGACAGCAGCAATTCCCCTACTCCATCTCTCCTACTAAAACGCCCTTGGCTGTCTTTCACCCCAGCCAAAGAGCCGCTCCCTGCACTCGCAGGAGCACCCATGAGAGCAGCTGGGGATATGCAGGGAACACACAGTTTGCAGACACACAACCCAGTGGAGCTCCTGTCAAGGAAAAGTAAATCACAGGTCCCACTGATGGCAATGGCTGGGAAGCAAAGCAGAGATACTGCTGTTGAGTCTGACTGCAGAGTGCTGGCTCGACAAGGAGTGCCCGAGCAGGCTGGGCTCTGACATGACATTATTGCTCTATTAAAAACAACAATAAAATAAAAAATAAAACTATTGGGAGCAGTTTATCCACTCCATCACAACAGAGTTCAATAGCCTTATGATTCCAAGCTTTGGAGTGATGGTTTTATGAGAACATCAAAAGCAGTGAGCCTGACCAACCCTCCTGGATACAAAACCACTTCTACAAGGAGCCGCAAGTGGCTGCAGGCAGCATCCATTGGGAGCTTCCCAAAAGAGAACCCTTCCTGAGTTATGAGCGGGCCCACACACGCACACACTCAACTTCACAGTCCATTGCTTTCCCAGGAGTGGAGTCTGTGCTGTCTGCACCAAGGCAATATATCTCTTTATGGCCTGCCAGTGACTTTACAGAGAGATAAACAAAGCTTTTAAATCAAAAGGAGAAGGAGCAGAAGAAAACGTTTGGCACCCCAGAACACAAGCCGCTATTTATTCTTTAACCCTTCATAACAAGGAATTTCTTACCCAGGATCTGCCAGCTGAGGACCATGAGAGAAATGGGAAACCCGAGGGTGGAAATTTAAAGGAGTCTCCTAAACTTTAACGTTTGTGGCAAAATCTTTGTTTGGTGTTGAGATGGCCTGAACCCATTTGAAACAGTCTGAGAAATGGATGTGGCACTGAACTGAGCTGCAGAATAAGTTGTCTTAAAGTAGAACAGTCTGAATTTGCTGTCAACCAAAGATGTTGATTGAAGACTCTTTGTGACTCACTTCTATTGACTGCAAATTTTGGGTAGCAAGGAGAAGCATTAACCTCATGTGCATAGCATTGAGAATGAGATTGTCATCAAGGTCAGAATCCTCAGAGGTTCTGTGATGTAAATCTGTGTGAGGTTCTGTGATACCACTGGAGAAAATGAGTTGCTCTCTACAACTACCTGAAAGGAGGTTGGAATGAGGTGGGGGTTGATCTTTTCTCCCAAGTAACAAGCAATAGGACAAGTGAAAATAGCCTCAAGTTGCACCAGGAGAGGTTTAGGTTGGATATCAGGAAAATATTTCTTTCCTGTTAGAGCAGTCAGACATTGGAACAGGCTGCCCAGGGAGGTGGTGGAGTCACCATCACTGGAGGTGGTAAAAAAACCCTTGTAGACATGGTACTTTTGGGACATGTTTTAGTGGGTACGGTGGTGCTGGGCTGACAGATGGACTTGATGTTCTTAGAGGTCTTTTCCACCCTTAATGATTCTATGAAATAACATCAAAACAACATCAAATCATCACATCCTGTCTTGAGCTTCTCTTCAACTGTGGAGCCATTTGGACAGGCCAGAGCAAGCAGGGCTGTAGCTCCATCAGTGACTGGATGTAATCATTTTAGAACTGATTGGAGAGTTGAAATTTTCAAAGGAATACAAATCCAGAGCTATTACAAGCCAGAAAACATCAAGAGGACCCAAAGTATTCTGGTGACTCATTTCTTTTAAAGTTCCATCATCTCCCTTCCCCACAACCTGTTTCATGGATCTAGGACATAGTTTTTATATTTGGTGCTGAGAGAATGTCTAAATCCATTAAACAACATTCCCCCCTCATCATACAGAGACTGAAAACTCCTTCACCTTTTCACTGAAAGTGAATATGCTTGAGGTTTCCCTTTATTCCCTCCTAAATTTGTCTGCAACAAAACCTCCACTCATATCCCAAGAGGAACCAGCCCAAATATTGCTCAGCAGCTACTGCTGTACAAAAGTGAAAAGCTTGTGGGGATAGATTTCACAGCACCAGGTCACTCAGCTTCAGCCAAAAGAAGTGTGAGGGCTTAGAGGTACCCATGTAAGCCAGGATTTGCTCTTTTCATACCTATCAGACCAAGCCAGAATCTTTCAGATGTACACACAGACTGAAAAGCTACCAACTTGCAGATGCAGAAAGGTTAACTGTGTGAACATGGCTGTACACGTCTGCAGCTCCCTCCTTGCAGCCAAGGACTCTTCTACTCACAAGACAATGTTTCCTAGAACAGCAGGCTCTTTCACTGCAATTCTAGCCCACACAAACCAATCTTACATCCACCTTCCCAAATCCCAGTCCAAGCCATGCTGCTGCAATAAAAGGTTTGCTCAAGGTCAGGTTCCTGCATAAGATGATTTGCAAAATTGAGAACTAGAATGGGAATGAAACTGCAAATCCTTTCCCACTGACTTGGATGCTCAGAGCTTTCTCTCACTCCAACTGCACAGCAGCTGAACCTCACCAGCTTCAGTAGGACTATCCTGATAATTCCTATGTAAAAGTCAGAGGCCAGAAACCCAAACTCATTCCAAAGCAAAACAGACTTGCTGTTCTGTCCAGGACCACAGATCTCACCAGAGCACTCCCAGCACCTCAGCACAAAAAGCTGCTTTTCAGTACTTGAAGCTGCTTTCACAATGTTTTTTTCACCCAAAACTCAAGAGTGCAGAAAAGCAGCTCCAGATTCTTCTGATTATTTTTTTTTATTATTATTTCTAGCATTTTGAGGTGGTGGTGTTTTTGTTGTTTGGGTTTTTTTTCCTCTCTCTATGATCACAGCTGAGCGCTCTACTGGCCCAGAGGGAGTAGAGAGCAATAACTTTAAATGGCCTCGTAGAAGCAGCCATGGCTTCAAGCCAGCACTAATTTCCAATCTTGTTATGATGAAGAAAGAGGGGGAAGAAAA